>DWCF01001520.1:0-29904 GCA_018230265.1 Delias oraia | reverse complement strand
ATAAAATAAAATTGCGACGATAATTAAAGATCTAAGCTATCCTATCTCTCAAGTTGGACCAAACTGCATATTGCGTGGAAATTTGAAGGATCTGTTAAGCGGTTTAAGAGTCCATTGAGGACAAACATTGTGACACAAGATTTATATATATTAAGATAATAAATTGAACAGTAGTAGTAGTAATTATATATTGAAACTATTTATAAATGTTTGAATTGGAATTGATTCAAGGAGTCTTCGCAACAGCCGCACAAATTCCAAAAAGAGTAAAGATGAGAGAGAAGAGATTGAAGAAGAGACGAAACAGCCAGAAAAGGAACTTACATCAATGGAGATTTTGGTCAAAGCAGCTAGAATAATGAATCCCCGTCAATTTGATTTGCCTCCAGAGATGAAGCAGCCATTCCTATTTCCTGGCACTGATAAAGGTCAGAACAAGCATTAACTTTCAAACAATAAAAATTATAACATCAGTATGTTAAGAGTATTAACCTGATTTTTCATATTCATCAATATAGGTTATTAAAAAGTAAATTTTTAAACTTAAAATAATAGAACAATTTTTTTTTACAGAAGGTTGTAAGAATGGCAATGCAGCATTAGTGACAGTAGATTCATCTGGTTGTGTGCCTCTGCCTGCTAAGACATGCTATGTTTGCCAAGGAACGTGCAAACTAGCACCATTGGTTCAATGTGATTATTGTCCATCACTTTTTCATTTGGCAAGTGTTTGTTTATGACCTAATATTACTCTATCCATAAATTAATTTTGTAATAACAGCCACCATTTAAGCTTAATTTTTTTGATTTTGAAATGAATGATATCCCAAAATTAAAATAAAACAATTCAGATGCTGTTTACAATAATCAAATTTTTGTTGAAATTAAAGATCAAAATGATTTATCTTTTTTATTTCTAGGATTGTTTGGATCCTCCTTTGACTGCATTGCCAACTGGCCGTTGGATGTGTCCCAATCATGTGGAAAATTATGTTGTAAGTTTCATTAACTGCAATTAATTGAAATATATTAAGTAATAGATTTGATTAATTAAAATACACTAATACTCTTAAAATACACCAGTTTTGACGGTATTGTAGTATGTAGATTGAAAATCAAATTCGAAAGCATTTATTCAAATAAACCGCCTTTTGACACTTTTACAAGTCAATTTACAATAGTAAAGCTACCGTTGGTTCGAAAGATATACCGCTACGAGAAGAACCAACAAAAAACTGATAGGTTTTAATTTTTTTTATCGCCAAATTTATAATAGTTGGTTTATTTATGTTTGCTAGTTTAAAAGGTACCAGTTGGTGCTCGTGCAGAAGATGCCATGCATCTTTGTCTTCTATGTATTTGTTTATGTTATAAAGGTTTTTGTACAAGATTCCTTAATTTACATTTAGTAGATCTGTTTGATTCTCTCAAAATAAAAGCCATCAAGTCTTTAATCATTACTATGACATTTCAGAGAGTCTGCCTTTGTAAGGGTGTAAGAAATTAAAATAATCAGTTCGGTAGTTTGTGTGCATTCATAAAAATTTATTTCCATAGGATTGGAAGTTGGTCTCGTCAATATCGGCTGTAGAGCGTGCGGCTTTATGGGATCGCTTTGGTGCGCCCGTTGACCAACATGCTGTCAAAGTAGACTTCATACGACGTGCACGCTTGCAAAAACATCGGTTGGTATTTTTTGTACTTGGTATAATGGTTATACTAATATTATAAAGAGGTATAGTTTGTGTGTTTGTGCAATTGTAGGGGATAATATCGGCATCTATAAAGCCGATCTAGGAAATTCTTTCACACGAAAATTGAAAACGTCACCGTCACAAATCATAATCTTTATCTCTATGGTATTGGTGAAACATCATATTTTCCGCAACTCGACGTGTTTTCGCCAATTTTTAGTGTGAGGTGGTGTGGCGTGTCGCTCGAGCTACCCTAGCTCCAAAAAGCTTTAGTAGACCCTCCGGATTGCCGGAGACCTCGAGAAGCGACTTCGGAGTATTGAGGTGTTGTGCCCTGTACATTGCAACTCCTGTACACTTTAATGCTGTTCCTTACTTCTCTATGCACGCTCTGCATAGGGGCTATCTGTAACAGCTATAACATAGAGATGTTTGTTAAAGGAACCGTGTCCTGTTAATCATACGAAGTAATTTTTTTGAGACCTTACTATTGATGCTAGGAAACGCTTGATTCACATATCGACACTCACTGATTGGACAAGTAACTGGAATGTCGCCTCTGTGTTGTCTGATAAAGCTATGGAGTTGGTCAAAGGGATTAGAATTATCGGCTCCTGTTCCACCTGGTCCATATCCGAGTCCCTCCTGGCCAACTCATCTGCTGCGTCATTAGCCCTGGAGTTGCTGTCCTTTTATCCATTCTTTATAATATTACGTATAGTTTATAATGTTTAATAAATCGTCTTCGTTGTATAATCAGTTATATAAAATTGTTCGTTTTATTGCCATTATAGTGTCCCGAGGGGAGTGCGCGGTCGCGTTGTAGTTCCGCGCTGCGTTCGCGCCCATTATCGACGTCCAGCGCCCCTATTGCCGTCGCGCAGAGAGCACGTACGATGCCGAAAAGGTATGCACAGCTGAAGTGATACGAAGGACATACATTTTTTAGGTATACCACAGAATACTTTTTGTTAAGTCAATGCTTGCGGACAGGGCTGCTTCGATCGCACAATCACTTTCTAGACTTTGCTATAAAACTGATACAAGCGACTTGACCTGCAACTTCAACTTGATGTTCACTTTCCGAACCCTGCTATTAGTATGGCCATAAACGTAAATTTGTATTCAAAATAAACTTATTAAAGTACCCAATGAAGAAATCTTTTGGTGAGATGGTGCGCGGCTCAAAATGCCTTAACAGACATCGAGATGAAAGCGGTGAAACTTTGCATTCTGCCTCGATATTTGATGGTGAAATTCAGCAGCAGGTATGAATCCAAATAGCTCCTCCAAAAAAAAACATTCCCCGTGAAAGATGCGGTAAAAGATGCTGAACGAAACAACATCTCTACGCAACGCCAAAGAGTCTAGCTGGATCTGGTCGTCAACAATTCGAGCTGAATTCCATCTAGAGAAAAAGTTGATATTTGGGAGCTCCCATCCAGAGCTGCGAGGAGTTCTCCATACAGGCCAGAAGTGAAGTACGGCTTCGCCCTATTGAGCACACTTAGCTTCTTGGAGGCTAATTTAGCCTTTTCCTCCAGATGATCGTGAAATTGAACATCACTGGAAATGTTGACACCAAGTATTCCGTACTTGCTGAGGTGAACAATGAACAATTCTGCAAGAATGGTGATACGACAAAGGGAGACTTTTTAGCGGAGTTACTTAGATATTATATTTTTGAATAGTCTTTTATTCGATTATATTATTCCGTTCGCCGGTGAAGCTCTGCTGATTTATCCCTCGCGAGGGACTTACAGTTACCTACGCGAGTAGTACAGGCCTGCCTTATGCAAAAATAAAATTATTATAGTTAAAGCTTCATTAAAATCAATGATCATATAAACTTATAATTTTTACGTGTCCCTTTAAATGAATTGGTATTTTATAACGAGCTTTGCCCATTAAGTAGTTGGTTTATATTAAATGACTAATTCTATAAAGAGTAGATTATATAATTTTCATAATGGGAAAAATGTTCGTTGTTTTATACATTTAGTCAAGTCAAATAATATAGGTAACTTTAAAAATTACAGTACTGAAAAACCGTATGCCATCTGAATCGGAGTCTGACGAAGACGCAGCAGAGACAAAGCATCAAATATGCCTGAACGGGGACTGTCCCAGCTATTTGGATGGTGGGAAATGTCCCGAGAAGCCGAAGCTGATTGGCGTGAGTGAGGAAGATGCTGTTGAAGATCTCAAGGCTATTGAGGCTCATGTGGAGGTATCCTACTAATATTATAAACGCTGATATTGGGTGGATGTTGTTACTCTTTCAAGCATAAATTACTGAACGGATTTTAATGAAATTTTGCAATACTATAGCTCGTACATCAGAGTAATGATATTTTTAAATTGGCCAAAATATTAAAGTGTCACATAAGTTGAGCACGGTAGTCTGCCGATTCTTTTGGTGAACTATAATTTAAACTAAATTTTTAAAATTAAAACTAGTTATGTTTATAATATATATTACTGTTGATTTGATAGACGTTATTAAATTAAAAAAGGGTATTATATGGTTTATGCCAACGTTGTAGAATCTTCGGAAAGATGGAAAGTGGCACAGAACACGAAACAAACAAACAGAACACAAAAAAAACGTCATATGTTAACTATTTCAGTTTCCCGCGAGATAAAGAATATACGTACGCCAAAGCTTACTTAAATTTTATAAATAATTTCAGATGAAATCCGAGGATACCCAGTCCAAATCGTCGTCAGATTCGGACATTGATCCGGAATATTTACTCCGTGTTAAACGTCGCAAGGCGCGCGACACGAGCCCCAGCAAGCGGCGTGAAAAGCTAAAGCTTCGAAGTGGTACGGACGTGGAAGAGTTGTTGGCCGCCGTTGAGAAGCAATTGGATAAGCTGGATGAAAGACTGGTCAGAGTGTTGGCCTGGCAGAGGTTGCAGGAGGTAAGACACTCAACCCTACCGGCCAAAGGCTACACGATCTTTTATTAAGCATTTTTAAACCCCTCTCTCCTTTGGTGATATGTGGGTGAGATTTAAGACTCTCTAATCCAACATCACGTGTAATTGTAGTACCTACGGATAATGAACGAATGATAAGAGAACACCGCCGCCCATAGACAACCGCACTGTAGTCTGTCCATTGGTTGTGTTGCCAGATTTTTAGACCTCTTAAGCGGCAGTTTTAAGGCCTTCCAATGTCTTCACTCAACCATTTCACGCTGAGTATTCTGTTAGTCCGTGGTAACACTTCCGACGAGCCGGCCCAATTAGTGCGTCCGCATATTTTTCAGCATAACTAAACTTAACTCGAGCTTGTTTACTGGTAGGTGGCATTGGGTGAGCGCGCCGCCGGCAGATGGCGCACGGCTACCGATGAACTGGGCACTAAGGCCGCAGCGGCTATAAAACATGTGGAGAGATCCCAACTCGCCAAACACGGCCTGAGATGTACTACACTACCTTCAGAATTACTGGCTTCAGCTGACAGAGAAAGGATTGCTTCTATAGGTAAGAAACGAACTGTTTTATTATTTTTTATGATAAATCAGGAAAGTCTATTCTTTAGTAAGATCTCCGCCGACCGTGGGCAAGCGCGCCACAATCTTTTTAACCGCTTTAACGACTCCTATATCCTCAATCACGCAATGAAACAGTAGGTAGAAGTACTGTTCCACGCTGGTTTTCTTTGAGGCTGTCGTTACTTCAGACGATCCGGCGCAATCAGAGTGCGTCAGCATATACTACAGCATGACTCCCACGGGGGCGACAGTGTTAAGACATTCGCATGGCAACTGTCAAGCTCTTCCAAAGACCGAATATTATTATTTTTTATTCGGACTGGGCATCGAAGTCTATAGCTATCGCTCGAGGCTCTTCATTTTCTTTCTCTTACTACTGGCAGATAATATTTCATTTTTTTTGATACAGTATGGGGATGCC
Organism: Delias oraia; assembly: GCA_018230265.1. Classification (NCBI taxonomy): domain Eukaryota; kingdom Metazoa; phylum Arthropoda; class Insecta; order Lepidoptera; family Pieridae; genus Delias; species Delias oraia. Next base: position 24,284 of record DWCF01001520.1, on the reverse strand, counting down.
CTCCGAAAACAAATGCCGACTCTCCTAAGAACGAACCATTAGAAGCTGCACTCAAACGGATGCTGGCTTGTGTCACCAGATTGTATATGACTGATAAGTAAGACTTAAGACTTTTGACTACTTTGTTCTACTTTCATCGCACCACTCTCAAGACTTGCTTGCTATAATGAGGAAAAACAACCATATTTCTGCGGTATCGTAGCTTCTAAATGAATGGACTGATTTTGATATCTATTTTATATGTATGTCTTTTATAGACATGAATGAGATGCATCCTTGCTAAAATTTTTGTTATCTTTTATAAACATTTTTATACAAAAAATGTATTTTATAAATTTACTGTATGAGTCTTTATAAGTTATACAAAACAAAAAAAGGTTTAGTCTGTGGATGTATGTTAGGTATATATGTTTATAAACAAAACGATAATTGATCAAATCAAGAAAATGAATGGTATTTTTTTTGATATGTCTCTTATTTGTAGGCAGACAAGCGTGAAATGCATCATAGCTATTTTCCATGTTCGTAATTCACGTGTCGAGAGTTTTTTATTTAATCTTACCTATATATTGTTCTAAGGAATTTCGTATAATTTCTAGCAAAACTGGTGATGTAACATTGGGTACGTCTGTTCCGATGCGTCTCTCCTCATTAACGATTGGATCAGATGGCTCTTGCGGACTACAATTGGCAACCGGTTGCAGAAATGTGTCTGGGAAACACGCTGTAATATTTAGGGACGAGGTTAGAAAAACTTAACAAATATACTAGCTGACCCGCCATGCGTTGCATATAAATTATTAAAATTTGAAATGTGCTGTTTTTATATGCATTATCAAGATCTACAACGATTAGCTTAGAACTCATTCATATATCTCCCGTCGTTAAGGCAGGGTTCATAAGAAACCCACGGTCGAACCATACCGTATTTATTTGATTTTGCAAATCCAACTCCTGAGAAAAAGCCTTCTCATTTACTGAGTCAATATATAGTATATGTTTATCATCATAATTTCAGTCTTACGACGTCCATAAGCATCCCCTTTGGATTTTTCCATGTATACCTATCGGAAGCGACCTGCATTCAGCGTCTTCCGGCGTAATTCTTAGCTGCATATGTTACACACAAATTTTTTTGGGTGTAACAAGCATTTTATTGATAAAAAAATCAATATCGGTTAAGTATCCATAGTTAAAGGAATTTATCTTAATTGATTTAACTTTTCTATTAAATAAAAGTAGGTTATTTTATAACTTTGCCCTTTTGTTAAAAAAAATCTGTAATCGTTATTTATTTTTTAAATTATTTTATTAATTTAATATATTTAATTCGAAAAAACGATATGGCGGGTTTACTCTGTCTTACTTATTCTTATTTTTAAATCATTTTGTTATAGTATTCTATAGTGGACAACTGAGCAGGTGGGTCTCCTATATGGTGAAAGAACATCGCCGGCCATGAACAACCGTGCCATAGTACGAGCATTAGTTGTGTTGCCGGCTTTTTACGCCGTTTAAGCGTCACTTTTAAGGGCCTCCGATATCCTTACTCTGCGAAACACAGTACAAGTACCGTTTCACGCTGAGTATTCTGTGAGCCCGTGGTATCACGTCGGACGATCCGGTCCAATTAGTGCATCAGCTTGGCTCTCCCACGGGTGAAAGTATAATTGACACGATATAATGATACAATTTGATAATTTTTCAGGTGTCGGGCCACTTCGAGCTAATCAACTATTCAGATTGGGGTTCTACAGTCAATGGAGTAATGTACACAAGTGCCCTTCCCGCTTACACACGCGCCGAAGATACTCGTCCTGAACAATTGAAACACCTTGACGATAAGAAACGTAAAGAAAAGAGGTTTGTTTTAGTTTCGTACATTATAAAAAAATGTAAACTGTATACTTTGATATAAAATTATAGCAGACACAATGAAATACGATTTGTTTTGTGATCCCAGTTACTCATATGTAATCGCAAATGTTTATTTCCGATATACATTTTTTTAAGCATTAAAATTACAGTCAGAGCTTCATAAAATCGTCCAATTGTATCAATATTAAATGTTTTAGAATACTTATATAATATTTTCAGAATAAAAGGCTCATTGACTCAACCTACAGCTGGCGAATCTATGTGTTCGTGTCCAACACTCGCCCCAGATAGTCGTGGGGCATGGGACGGTTCTGCTCTTGTACCGCACGGGGCGTTACTGCAATTTGGATGCCAGCTCTACGTATTTAGTGTAGCAGATCCAAGACCCTCCCCACACGAACAAGTTGATGAACCAGCAGTGTAATAAATACACAAGCCTTCTATTGCTGCACATTACTTAGCATGGCGTAAAGCTGGATAATTTTATTTATCATGTCAAGTGAATTTATTTTAATGATGACTTATTAAGTATTATATTAGTGTTGCCCAAATGCAAAACCAATTTTAGCAAGACCAAGACTGACCGTGTAAGCCTTGAGCAAGAACAAGACTAAGCCTAAAAGACTCTTGCACCTATGTTTTTTGGCAGTGATTTTTGTAGTTTCTCATTAAATCTTTAGACATATTTTATAAATCAGCTTGTGTTTTTGTTTATGGTTGTGGTGGCTTACAAAACATATATCTTTTCAGTTTCTGTTAATTCTAAAAACTTAATTATAATCCTACGGCGTTTTTATGTAGGTTGTTGCAATTTGCAGAGTACCGTAAACACTAACTACTCCGAGATATGAGCAAAATGTAAACACGACCTGCCGCTTATCGCTTCCCCTACACAGAACACTGTCATCTGATTTGTTTTTGATGGAGGCTATCATCTTATTGTTAGTTTGATCATCCGGATAGTGTAACACATGAAGCGGCCTCCGGTGCCTTTGTTTTATCGGGGTGGACGCTACTCCTTTGAAGTCCGCACTAAAAACCGCTTTTGTCTATCTCGCTCTCTTCTCAGCATGAGAAGTGATGTTTTCATACTTGTCATGGCCACTTCAGCTGAATGTAAATGGGATGTAACAATTTAAGATTAACTTTTTCATTTTATGGAATACAAATAAAATAATACTATAATTGTGAATTTTGGCATAGGCCAATGGTTTCTTCGAACATTATTCTGTTAATAGGTTATGTTATACAGTTAGGTAATGTTATATTGATAAGGTTTTTATAATTAGTTGAGTGATATATTTCTTTTAGAGGATCGTAAAATCCTTAATAGTTAATTACTTTGTTGTCGTACTCTCTGTTTCATATCGTTTGATCTTTCTTCAAAATAAAGGATAATATAAATTTGCAGTTTTAATTGATTCTTCAGAAAGTTTAGTGTAGTTATGGCTAAAAAAAAAACTTTTCATCTATGTACAAAAACAATTGATTTAAAAAAGGCCAATCGGGTTACTGGTAAATAAATCTTTTAGAACGTGATTTTAGGGGTTATAAGAAACCAATTTGACTATGAGGTATGCTGGTCTAAAGTTAACCCTTTTCGAGATATTCAAATTGTTAGTATTTTGTAAAAAAAAAACTTGCTTTGGAGTAGACTTTTTATGATATATTTTAAATGAGGCACAATTTTGTAGATTGTTTGGTGTTTTTTTGTAAAACAAAACAATTAGTTACAATACACACAGGAATAGTAGCCCTTTAAATCAAAATTTAAAAAAGTTTTTTTAAAATAGACTTTTTCTCAAAATTATCTAGGTACATTATTTTGTGCAGATTAGGTACATTATTTTAAAAAGATGTACATGTATTCAGCTACCCAACAAGGTATAATAGATAGCTATTGTAAAAAACTTAGGAGCCACTCAATTTTCTATTAAAATATCACTGAAACACAATTATGTCTTTAATACTATTGGTTAATCATCATTATTTTCTTGGTCCGGTTCATCAAAATCATGAATTTTCACATCAGCATCTTCACCATACTGAATTATATTGTCTATGGTGATTAATATATTGTCTATGCTTTCTTCATCTTTTATATTAAGAGGATAAAATCTAACAAGGCTAAAATTCTCTATAACTTCACCAATGGCTTCTGTTAATTTTGTGTATTTTTCATGCCACCTTGATTTTATATTTCTCATATCTGCTAACAAAACATGAGGATCAGGGTCCAAGTAACTGGAACAAATTCAATGAAACACTTTATAGAAGTAGGAGTAAATTTCAACTATTCTAGAGGATTTTATGCAACTGGCTTCCATACCTTTAGCTGTTGCAGAATTATTTATTTATGACATAGTTATGTATATCAGTGTTTTATTGAAATAAAACTTCTTTACTTTTTTTTGCTGAGTACTTGATTTTATTGTAGTTTTAAAAGATGTTAAATATTTTGTTATTTATGCAACTATATTTAGAATTTTAGAGAAGCATTTAAAATTATGAAACTTTTTCAAAAATGTTCAAATATCTCCTATAATAATTTACATCATTAAATTTTTAATTTATCTAAATAATATAAAAATATTTAAAAATGATCTAATTTACAGACTTTTTCTAGAACAACAAGAATCTGATACATGTAAAATACTCACTTATCTAATTGTTTCCTAGCTGACTTACTAAGTAGATCCATTTTAGTTAAAATATTAACATGTGGTAATTCCAAATTTACCATAACACTAAGTGCTGCCATTGTACCTAAAAATAAAATTTTATGGTTGGTATTATTTTATTGTAGTGTATTGTATTTTAAAAATATATTATTATTATTAATCTAATATCTGTTTTGAAACCAAATCTAACCTAACCTATAAAGTCAATATAATATATGTATACTATATAATTTTTATTTACATAATATGTATTATAATATAGTGAAAATAATACCTGACAAGAACTTGGCACCATCAACCATAAATTGTGAATCAATCATGAACACAACACAAACTCTAAAGTTCCATTTATCAAGCTGATCTACTAATCTTTTTATCACAGGTAAGTGTGTGTAGAGTTCTATTTGACCAGGACAGTCAAATAGTAAATAGTCATCATCAACATCTCCTAACTGTTCTTCTAGCCAATCACAGTTTTCTAGTAAAGTCCTATAATCAAGTAAAAAATTATTTGAAATAGATTGATATAGTAACTCATTTAAAAATCAGATTCTAATATTTACAATAATTGTATTTTTATTAATAATAGAACATATTCAAAGTATTATGATAAAAGTGCATACGTTTATATTTTAATATCAAATCAATAGGTAACTTGTTAGATGTGCAATAATAAACAAAACAAAACTCACTCCATACAAAACACAAGTCCACCATTAGGCCCAAAGTGGAGTTCTTCATCTTCCATAGCATCATCAAGATGAATTAGCTCTCTAATGTCCACAAGTGGTTCATAATCAAAATGTTCAGCTGCTGGATCGAGGTTTACCACCTCAACAATTCTCTTTGAATCCAATGCATGCTTCACAATTGTTGAACAGTAAGTGGACTGTAAATAGATCAAAATACTTAATTGCTTGTGTTGAAATATTTGTTTATTCGATTCGATTAAGAAGGACGATAAAGTTTAAGTGTAAATAATAATTACTATACATTTTTTACTGACTTTTCCACTGCCGGCTGGTCCTACAACTAATTGAGCGTAACGCATGTTTGTTGACGAATAACTGAACTTCCAGATAGAGAATAAATCTTTTAAAGAAATAGGTTATAATTTATATAAGACTTGTCAGAAAATTCACTTATTAAACCTTTTGATATAATTAATGAACTTGTAAAAATATTAAATTAACACACATACATTTCTGACTTCTGAGTAGTATCACAGAGCAAAGTATTGTATTCAAGAAATAAGTATACTCTGTGGTATTCATTGAACAAGATAGATTATTACAAAGATTTATTGTTTTGATTTATAATTTTTTTTTAATATCTTATATATTTATGTATATATTATTTGTGCTTTAAATATTATGAGGTGTATAATATATCTATTTAACTGGCGCTTAATGTTAAAAAGAAAATCAAACCTTGACAATACTTTTTTCGACTGTCAAATATTTCGGTGTTATACTCGCTCAGGTTAAAGCCTAAAATGCCGGCTATTGGTATCGATTTAGGCACGACATATTCTTGTGTTGGCGTATGGCAGCATGGCAACGTTGACATTATAGCAAATGACCAAGGAAATAGAACTACACCTTCATATGTTGCCTTTACTGATACTGAGCGCCTGATAGGCGATGCCGCCAAAAATCAAGTAGCCCTCAACCCAACTAACACAATTTTTGATGCTAAACGTCTTATTGGCCGCAAGTTTGATGACCATAAGATCCAACAAGATATTAAACATTGGCCTTTTAAAGTAATAAACGATGGTGGTAAGCCGAAACTTCAAGTCGCCTACAAAGGACAAACAAAAAAATTTGCACCTGAAGAAATAAGTAGCATGGTTCTGACAAAGATGAAAGAAATTGCCGAAAACTATCTCGGGTCACAAGTTGACAGAGCTGTAATTACAGTTCCTGCCTATTTCAATGATTCTCAGAGACAAGCCACTAAAGATGCAGGCGCTATAGCTGGTCTAAATGTTCTTCGTATTATTAATGAACCCACTGCAGCCGCATTGGCATATGGATTGGACAAAAATTTAAAAGGTGAAAGAAACGTCCTTATATTCGATTTAGGTGGAGGCACCTTCGATGTTTCTATTCTTACAATCGATGAAGGTTCTCTGTTTGAAGTCAAAGCTACAGCTGGTGATACCCACTTGGGTGGTGAAGATTTTGATAGTAGACTTGTTAATTACTTAGCAGAAGAATTCAAAAGAAAGCATAAGAAAGATTTGCAACATAACTCGAAATCGTTACGTCGTTTGCGGACAGCAGCTGAGAGAGCAAAGCGTACGCTTTCATCAAGCACTGAAGCAAGCATCGAAATAGACGCATTGTATGAAGGGATTGATTTCTATTCAAAACTTTCTAGAGCGCGTTTTGAAGAGTTGAACGCAGATCTGTTTCGTACTACATTAGAACCGGTAGAGAAGGCACTAAATGATGCGAAGTTGAACAAAAATGATATAAACGATATCGTCATGGTCGGCGGTTCTACGAGAATCCCAAAAATCCAGAACCTTCTTCAAAACTTGTTCAATGGAAAAAAGTTGAATATGTCTATTAATCCCGACGAGGCTGTAGCTTATGGAGCTGCTGTTCAAGCTGCTATATTAAGCGGGGATAAACATTCAAAGATCAAAGACGTTCTACTTGTTGACATCACACCATTGTCACTCGGTATAGAAACAGCAGGCGGAGTCATGACAAAGATTGTCGAACGAAATGCAAAGATACCGTGCAAACATTCTCAAATATTCACTACATACTCTGATAATCAACCAGCCGTAACAATTCAAGTTTATGAAGGTGAACGCGCTCTCACCAAGGACAACAACTTACTGGGTACCTTTGACTTGTCAAGTATTCCACTTGCACCTCGTGGTGTACCACAAATTGATGTGTCATTCGATATGGATGCCAATGGTATTTTGAACGTCACCGCAAAAGAAAATAGTACTGGGAAAACAAAAAACATTGTCATCAAGAACGATAAGGGAAGGTTGTCACAAGGAGACATTGAGCGTATGTTAGCGGATGCGGAAAAGTACAAAGATGAAGACGATCGTAAAGAATGAAAGAATGGCTGCTAGGCACAAACTAGAAGGATACCTTTTTGGTGTAAAGCAGGCATTGGATGTAGCTGGCAGTAAACTGGCAGCTACAGATACATCAAAAGTAAAGAGAATTTGTGACGATGGCTTGGCCTGGTTGGATAAAAATTCCTTAGCTGAAAAAGATGAATATGAAAATAAATTGAAAGAGGTAACAGCTGCCTGTGGATCTTTGATGAAGAAACTTCATGGGGCTGGTATGAAATCTGCAAACTCTAAAGTTGGACCAACCATCGAAGAAGTCGATTAATTGAATTTGTTTTATTTGGTATATTGATTAATGTTATTTAAATTAATATATTATTAAATTAACTAAATTTAATTTTAGCAACATTATTTTTCTACATTGCTGTCCTCTGTTTCATCAACAATTTATTTTGAAACATGCTACGACTGGGAATATATCTTTGGGTTTATATTATAACGGCATATTAATAATAGATAAATTAATGAGTGTTCAAAAAACCAGCGTCGATTAGCAATTTCTTTATTTTAATTCAATAACTTTAGAAATTGTTCGGAAAGAAGACAATGTTTTCAGCATCGTTAATATTATGATATGAACAATAATAATTACCGCTATTATTTATTACTATATTATAATAATTTATAATGGTTATCTAATGATTCCTATTCCCTACATATACACGGTATATTAGACCCAACGTCACTTCAACAAATAAATACAAAATACTATGGCCGTTCTAGAATATTCTGGATGCATTTCTTATTGTTTCTTCAAATTATGTATAAAAATTTATTTTCTTTTCGAATTTTATTAATATTACTATTTTAAAAGTAAAATATAAACACAGGTAAAATTTACTCATGTGTGCTATTGCATCACAAAATATTCAGGCGCTCCATTTTAACAATATTATTATAAATTCTGTTAATATTTAATAAAAAGCAAGCCACTTTAAAAATACAAATGAAAAGCAACGTTGAATATATATATTATTTAAAATTAAACTCTGATCTTTCATGAAAAAAAAAACAATTCGTTTACTGTTAAACAGCTTATGTCACCAATTATTGACTATTATACCTAAGCTTATGCTATTCTTATCGCCATATAAACATCGATATGTATGGAGTTGGTATTACCAAATAATACTAGAAAATGAAAATTGCAAAGTCCTGGGGGATTTAACGCTATCAAGAAATTTGTTTCAACTTTATTATAAGTTAGAACTTCCACAGTATAACCTAATGTATCGTGCTTAAGTTGGTCTAGCAGAATACAAAAGTCATTTAAACCCCGTTTACGTATTTAGGTACCTATGACCTAAACTATTTAGCTACCTAAATGTGGCGTTTTATTTACATATAAACCCATTAATATTTACATTGATGCAAGGGGTGTGGTTCCCGATATAATATACACGTTATTCTAGTTGCGAGAAACGGGGAAGATATAAACAAAAAAAATCAAAATAAGATTAAAAGCAAATTTATTGCTAAAATAAAATATAACTGTAACCGCAAGCGATACCTTTTTTCTTTGTAGATTTGTGTTTTTATTTGTACGTAACTTAAAAAAAATCACTGAATCATACTGATGTTCATGTAGTATTGTGACATTTTGAGCTAAAATTAAGTAAAAGTAGAAAAACATAAAATTGTATAAAATAAACATCCATAATTTAATAGTAAAACTCACATAACCCAATTATATTTTTAACCTCACCGGTCTATAAACATAATAATACTTTCACTGGGAGCCAGCGTACTTAACTTTACATATGATTGCACTTTAACATTTATTTAACAATAAAATGAACTATATCTTAATATATCCGCATCGACATCTTATATTTAGCTCATAATCTATCCTACGTACATATATACACACGTTCATATTTGGTATATTTATTTACAATCATCGAAATTATAATACTTAAGCACTAATTCAGTTTGTACCTTAGTACGTTATACATATAAAATTAAAGCAAAATGCATGTTTTTGTATCGCATGTTCGGCGTGGCTCGGGAAAGCTCTGCACAGCCACATCTCGGCGGTCAACCGGCACATCAAACAGTCTGTCACTGACCCACCCGCGACTCTACACTAACACTCTGACCCGTTTTGACATTCACTAAGAGTCACTTCACTTTAGTACTCCCACCGATCGTCCTCTGTTTCAGTTTTTATTTTGTCCTCAGGGAGGACGTCAGGAGAAGCCCGAGTTAAGGGTGACGCAGCAGGGGCGAGGGAAGGAGAGGCAGGCTCACGCGGGGCGGGCGAGGGCTCTATGCGAACCGTTTCTTCCGCCTCGCGCCTAAAGTCATCACTTCGCATCACACACACACCGTTTATGATCACTTCGTCGGGGTTCCGTGGCTTTTCGTCTTGCCAATCAGGGTTCACCCATTGTGGCGCTGCCGGCTTTCTTCGACTCGATCGCGCCGGCGTTGAAGCCGCTTTGGGCTCATTCTTCGATTCATCATCCAGAGAATCGTCTGAACCCAAATTACTTTCCACATCGTCATCCTCGAAGTCATCCGCGTCTGGTTCACGTTTGAGTGGCATCGACAAATCGAGGCCACTGGCGGTGTCTTTTTGCTCCTCAGGTGGCATTAAGCCTCGTCCAATAAGGGCGGCGAAATTTGAATTAGCCGCAAAATATGGAGGATACGGCAGAGGAACTCCCGCCAGGCCCATTCTTTCTTTCTGCAACTCGAGTAGCCTTTGGTTTAGAAGAAGCCGAAACTGCACTGGATCGAAGGGGGCGGAGGACTGATCTCTCGCCGGGGGCTCAGCTGGAAGACCGTGGGGTGCTTGTTGCTTCAAGCGCATTCGATGATTATGGAACCAATTTGTGATTGTTCTAGTGGAGAGTCCTAACTCCGCCGCTAAGAATTCTATAGTTGGCATGTTTGGGTAAGGGTCAAGAGCAAATGCAAGCCGCAGAGCCTCTTTTTGTTCCTCAGAGAATAAAACGCGTTGTTTTTTAGCAGAAGGGATACCAGAAGTCGGTCCAGGGGAACTAGAGTGGTAAAACTCTGACGTATCGTTGGAAGAAGTGTCTGAAGAGTTGTCCTGTCCAGGCCCGCTTGACCTTCTTCTCTTGTTGGCTTCCCGTCTCTCGTTCTTCAATGCTTGAAGTCTGTCAATATTATGCGCGTCACTCAGCCAGAGCTGCATTCTGATAAACGGTTCCCGGCCTTTTATACTAAGCATGTGCCAGGGCTTTGGTTTTGAGAGGAGTTCACTCACAGAACCTTGCGAGAGTCCTAACACTGCTTCACCGAAAATTTTCTGACCGATGTTATTGGCAAGAAGGGCTTCTTTAATCTTGGTAGTGATGGTTTGCGTGTCGAGGTCCTGTGTGAGCGCCGCCATTTCGTAGACGCTGGGCGACATGTGTTGGTGGAGGCCTCTCATCTGATGTTGCGGTGGAGGAGGTGGTTTCCTTTCCTTGTTGTCATGGTGCTGAGGGGGTAGTGTCACGGCGTGGTGCGGCGGAAAGCCTGGTGGAGTGAGAAGAAGAGGGCCTGGGGGTAAATGGGGTAGGTGCGGCCCCAGCAGTTGCTCTTGCTGCATCTTGCTGAGGAGGGACGTCGCGTCGCAGATCATTTTCTGTGTGGGTGGCATTGGCTTGGTCATGTTCGGCGGACAGACTGGAATAGCAAGCAAAAAGTTATTAAAATTGAAATTTAAAAAAGTATTGTGGCAATTTCTTTGTAAAAATATATTTATTTAATGTGAATATTGTTATAAGTATGTTAAAATAGAAAACGGACTAAACTTGACAAGGCTAACTCAGTACTAACCGGGTGCTCCGCTGTAATTTCCTGTCCTCATGAGCTTTTCTGGCGCAATCTTGTACTGGGACGCGACCAGTTTGTGTACCGCGTTGTCATCCTCCAAAAACATCTTCATACGGATGAAGGGCTCTCGACCTTTCTGTGTCAGCATATGCCACGGTTTCGGCCGCGCTAAGAGATCACTAACGGAGCCTTGGGATAATCCCAGCACAGACTCTCCAAATAGTCGCTGACTTATCGAATATTGACTTAATGCTTCCTTTACTCTTTTCACTATATCCTCGGTATTTAGGTTATTGAAGAGATCAAACTGCTGCTGAGTAATCGGAGGGAGCACTGCTTTCATAGATCTCTGCGCAGGCGTGTGGTGTGGCGGGTTGGGGGGCTGGGAGATCAGGCTGTTGGTGATGGAAGCCATTCGTTGCAAAGGACTGGCCGCTGCTGAACTATTGAATTCTTCATTAGGCGTTATCGCTGGAGGCAGGATAGCGTTGCCTAGAGGGCTCGACGCTGAAGAGCCTGTAGATTGCTGCCCGGGTTCCAATTTCGGCCTAACTAGAGAGAAGGCACTCCCGGCGTGCCTTATCGCTTCATCTGCGTCCATTTTTTCCTTATCACTATCAGTCATTCCATTAATTTTGGCATTTTTTTCTTTAGGAAGCGAGAGGTCTTGCACCGCACCGGATCCGTTTATGTGCGTTTGGGCCTGCATCTGCTGGAGGGCGATGAGGTTAGGGAAGGGAGGTATCCCGGGAAGGTTGTGAAGGGGAATGTTCCCTCCCTGGATTTTGGCTAGTTCCCTGTGGTACGCTTCAAGGGCCATGCGAATGTCTTCGGGCGGTCTCTCCATATGTGTCGGTATGCCGCCGCTGAAAAAGGGAGGAAACATTCTGTACGTTAGTTTTAGATTTGCTGTTCTCATTTAAGTTTTTTCGCTAAAGCCATTATTTAGATTTGGAATTAAAAATGCAACGTTTTATTGGAAAAACAAACTAGTTTTATCAATCCAACTTACCCAGGAAATCCGTCTCGGTTGTGCCGAATATCATCTCCTCGCCTCGTCATAATCTTGGCAAGTTCCTCCTGGTATATGCGGACTACTTTCTCTTGAGGAATGTCGTCGTTTTCATATTTCTTCAGCCTTCTGTTTTGACTTGAATCCTGAAATTAGTAGTAAAACACATTTTAAAATCTATTTTCCTTTTTTAATGGTATTGGGGGGAACGGAGGTGGCGGGTCTCCTTTATGGTAAGAGATCACCGCCGTTCCAATGGCGCGGTTGTGTGGACAACCGTGCCACAATACGCGCTTTGGTTCTGTTGCCGGCTTTTTATGGAATAATTTCTAGTGGTTCCGATATCCTCACTCACTTTGAGAAACACAGTACAAGTACTGTTTTATGCTGTTTTTCTGTGAGTCCGTTATATTCCTTCGTCCTTAGTGCGTTAGCATATGCTTTAGCTTGGCACTCGCATGGGTTTTAAACAAAAATATATATTTCAATTTTATACCCGCAAGTTTAAAAAATAGTGTACGTAGATTAGATAAATAATTCCGTTAATTACCTTATTAGAGAATGGAGACGGACATTGAGTTCGCGGAGAGCTAGAATCTTCATTACTCATCAATGTACTGGAGTCATCATTGTTCGGCTGTCCCGTTGGGGTTTTGATCATGTGAGAAGCCTCTGTAAGGATGTGTGCCAGTCTGTCATCACCTTCGCCATCTGACCTTCCGAAGCCAGCGCCTCCATCTTTCGTCCCTACTGAAAAAGATAATAAATTGTGTTAAAATAAAACATACGAACTTGAAGAAATAAAAGGTGAAGCGAGAATGAACTAAACCACGTACTTTTCCTTAGCGTATGTATACAAATAAATAACTGTAACTAAAGTTATAAATGAACGGCTCTATCCAATATTTGAAAAAATCTCGCATTGCTTAGTCAGTTAGGTGGTAGGCGACAATTTTTCATAAGAATTAAGTGTACCTACGTATCAGAGTGTAACGAGGCTACGAATCACACAAAGAGAATATTTCATCGCATACAATTTTCATTGCGGTCAAATTGTCTTGTGTAGATAGGCAAGCGAATCATCTTGCCAACTAATAAATACTAAAGTTATATTTGGTACAATTGAAATTAGGTGGGCCATTAAAACGCGCAGTACTGCATTAATGATATATGCTGAATGAGGACGCCGGTTGTCGCCTAAGCGTGTAATCCGGCGCAGGCGCATCCATAAACAACGTAAAATACGCCAAAACTACACGCCGAGTAGTTCTCGTTCAACTCTCAACATATAGTCTTTGCTGTCGCAGTTCGACAATTTAGATGTTGAAGTACAGTAACAAATTAATCACCTAATGGTTTAGGCATAGACCAAAGAATTTTAATTTTCAATCTTGTATATTAGTCTTTTTAAATTTTGATTGTATTTTATTAAATGGAGGTAATTGATATTTTCGCTTTCATGTGTAAGGCTAGTTTCATCGGATAGATACTAAACGACTATTAACTATTAGTAAATATTAAAAAATAAACAACAATCTTTGTAAACAGTTATAGTAGTTGATACATCGATAACTACACAGTAGTCCGTGAGAACTAAGCGTAATTGCATATTCGATGAAGATATATGATTAAATCTGTCTGTAATAGTCTGTGCCCTATAGTTAACATACGCAAACTATAGACAATTTTTTTTGTTTTTTCATTTTTATAGACATGCGACTTGTCTTTAGACGGATTAAATATATAGCATTCTCGACGAATTACATGATACAATATAAATTACGATAATGTTGTTGAAATTATTTGCATGTCCACCGTAATGCTGTATCAATTTTATTGTAGATCAGTCACGATATTGTTTCATAGTGTGTATGAAAATAGCATGCTCATTACTCTTTAGGCATACACAGGTTTAGGTATTTTTATTTTATTTTGACGCGAGAAGTTATCCATCAGTATGCATAAGTGTTTTTGGAAATATTTACACTGCGGTGTTTTAACGACTACCAGTAAGAAGACATATGAATTTTCAGTACACAAAGACCTAATTGCATTCTTAATTTTATTCTGAAACCGACAATATGTTCAGCGAAGCGCCGCGTATTTTCTTATTTTCGTTTTTATTGTCCAAGCGAAAATAACGCTTCATTAATTGCAAATAGAGATTAAATTAAAGTGAATTTTATTGTTTTTAATCGGGAGAGTGTTTTTATTGGGATGCAAAGTGCCTTTTATTTATTGTAATGTAAAAACGTCAATTGGGTTAATCTGGCAAAGATTTTGTGAGTTAATGACTTTTTGAGTAACGCACTAATTAGAAAAGAATTTCAAATGTTGAAGAAAGTACTATGCATACAATAAATTCTTATATTTTAAACATCGTATTTTTATGTACCTATTTGTAAAAAGCATAACCTACTCATGCGGCAAGTGACTGACGAAATACACAATTTTGTAGATAGCTACATTAGTGAGACACACTTTCCCTCCATAAAAGGCCAAATTGTCAAAATGTCAGTAGTCAAAATTTAAATTTGATACTTGTCGCGTTAAACGCGGTTAAATTGTGGGAATGATCATTGCTAGTCCAGTTATTTACGCAACTTTCGCCATTTTCAAAGCATTTCTCACGTACCACTTCAATACTTATTATGTATTCATGCGACAATCTTATCCCCCAATTCGTTATTTTTTATATTTACACACGGTTTTTTTGTGAAATCGCCGTTCGGAGTTAACGACTTATGAGTAAAAACGTGATAGTTTTTAAAGATGGCGGCCGGGTCTTAGATTACATCTATATGACCATAATGTTCACGGTTTTTGACTCATAAAGCATAGACAATAACTCTATATACGTGATTCAGTTTGTTAATTGCCTAGTTTTGTTTTTAATGTCCGCTTAATTGGGCATCAGTGGTTATCTCAATATTACTTATGGAAAAGCTCGTTCCCTATCTCTATCTTGATTTAAGAACTCACATGATTTGGTTTATATGTGCTGAGGGAGACATACCAAACTCACTATAAACATTTAAATTTAATTGTACAACGTAAATACTAGGATAAAAACAATATAACAAAATTATTAAGTAGAAGACGAAGCGTCCCGCTGGCGATATGTATTCAGTTCGCAATTTGTCGCAAACATTAAATAACAAGCCAATAACAGATTTAAAATTTCATACGCGTCCCGCGAGTTCCACCCGACAATCAATTAGTTTATTTCAACTCTATCCGATTAATCCGTCGATAAATTTCAACACACGTCTATTAGTTCCTTTGATCTTTTACAATGTGTTTTGTTATTCTGAGTACGAGTCGAGGACAATTACGTATACGTGCCGTGAGATACCATCGAGTTCTTGTTTTCCTCAGGTTCAGAGCCGCCATCTTAGCTGCTTACCAATCGTTCGCCACTCGCAATCGATCAAGCTTAGTTATCTTTGAGCGACGTGCGAAGCGATAGTATCGCTTCTGCTGTAGCATTAGAAGTGCATTTCGTCGGCTATTGGGAAAGTAAAAACGAAACATACTTATACTGTTAAGTCACGGACGTTTTATTTATGGAGAAATGTCTATTTTTTCGTTGTTGTTGTTATTTCTTATTAAAATGCCAGACATAAAAATAAAGGGCATACATACTTCATGCATGAATACTACATATATTAATCCGTAAAATAATTATAACGTGACGTCTCTTTTTGTATTTTTTTTAAAAGATTAAGTGTCACTATTTAATTGGCTCGAAGTCTTGTGGGTTATAAAGTAGGGAAAGAGGAAAATATTTGTTATATTTAGTTAGTTGGTGCCTGTATCGCGTGCAGGCACGCAAAAATAAGGTAATACCACTGTGGTCGTTATTGATTGCTAATGCTCCATGAATATTCAGGGCTTTTGAAAAGTAAAGGCGCCCTAAATTATCGTGTCACTGTGACAGCAAAAAAATATAGTAATTTTTACATAGAGCACACGTCGGTTTGGTGGCGAGTGGAAACACTATTCCGGAATTGTAAATCAAGGTGGGTAGTCGGAAAGGAAGGGGTGAGAGCGCGTGAGACGTCACAACGTGAATCGATTCTCATTTGCATTAGAGTCGCCCGCGGACACGGACGTCAGGGCCGCTCGAAAGTGTCGCGGAGAGTTGAAAAAATGACCGCATTTAAATTGTTAATGAGATGCAAAAGAAATAGTTGCGGTGACTGCAGTCGAAATTAGGTGCTAAATGTTAGTACGAAAACGTAGTAATGTTAGTACGAAATTTGAATTCTAGACTCCACTCCACATTTTCACAATATCGTTCATTTTCATTTCATATATCGTTTCGATCATAGCATATATCGTGTTGTTTTGTTCTATTTTTCCATAATTACATTACATTATAAAAA
Source organism: Delias oraia (assembly GCA_018230265.1). NCBI lineage: Eukaryota > Metazoa > Arthropoda > Insecta > Lepidoptera > Pieridae > Delias > Delias oraia. The sequence goes on along the minus strand of DWCF01001520.1, from coordinate 7,424 downwards.
ACGTTGATTTATATAGCATGGTGGGCAGAAAAAGTTTAGAAAGTCGTTAATGAATCTAAAAAGTCGTTGCAGCGCTGTCAATAACTCACTCAACTCCTGTGGCCTTTCCGATGAGTTATGAAAGTGAGCACGTAAGAGAGTTTCTTTTGCCCGAAGTTTTGTGGCGTGCGTAGGGGCAGATATCGCGTGCTAGATGGCAATCAGCGGGGGCAGCGACCACGATTGATTCCGTCGAGAGGCCGAATGATTGCCTCATGTTTTCAACTAGCAAAAAGTGACTATAACCGGAGGACACGTATCGCCCGCAATGAAGCTTTAATGAAGTGCATTTACTCGCTATTTTGTTTGTTTACGAGACATGTATAAGATACACTAAAAGAAGCGAATAAATGAAAATTATTACTTTTACATTTATTCTCTGAAAACGAAACAAAGTACATATTGGGATAACATAAAACTACGTCAGACCTATCGCTGATGTCTTTATAACCTAGGAATGTTGAAATATCTTAATGCCTATTAAATATCATTGAATATTCGTTGTTACACAATTGTACTGACGTTGAAATTTCCCTCGAGTAAAGATAAAAACATTACAGTTTGCGGACGTAGTAGTTTGTAACTAGATTCGATAATCAATTTTGTGCCGACGTTGCAACCCCCGGCTCGGAAACGAAGAGCAACAATTTTTAATACGCGCTTACATTTCATTACATCTACTGAACATTCTTTCCAATTTTGTAATAGTCCATTTGTCATCATTATCTGGCATATTATTTATTATGTAATTAATCCCTGTCTGCTAAAATATGCATCTAAAATATCACCTAGCATAGGATACTTTCTTCTTAGTATATTTTAATTATGAACATGCAATTATCAGATATGTTACCCATTACCAAAAGTATAAGCGTAGTTAAAATGCCACAGACATATTTATACATCTATTAAGTAGTATTAATATATATGTTATATATTCTACACAGACTATAATAATATTAACAACAACCCTACTTGAAATATTGTATCGACATTGGATCTAACAAGGGTTTGAAACTTTTAACGATATAGCAAAGTTTTTTAATGAAATAAACGAATTTCCGACAGCGAGTGCGCGACTAATTCATTTAAACACCTGATCGTCTGACGAAGGTTGTAAATATCTATTCACTGGTATAAAGGATTCCCTATCAATGTTGATACCGGCATCTTTAGATTTAGTTCTTATTGTTAGCTCTTGACTGTACTATCATAGTCTCTATAACTACTACTAGTAGCTGAAATTTTTTTCGATCACAGATACCTTATACATGTCTTTGTACTGACCAAATGTAGTTAATTATTTCTTTGAACAGTATAATGTTAAGAAAAAAAATTAGTCAGTTATGGTTATGATTAAATAATCTGAATTAATCTCTGGGAATCGGTAAAAACGATTCTAAGCCCACAGTGGGTGCATTGATTTGTATTGATTATACGTTATAGCATTGTAACACGCAACGTGAATACATACGTAATTAGTATAATAGACCGGAGTAATTCATAGAGCCGATAATTTGATTGATTTGTTGATTTTATGCGTGATCAAGCGCGAAATTGACTCTTTAATACTTAATTAAGCAATATACGCTTAGCTTTTTATAAACCGTCGTATGTGCGACGTGTTTCATGCTAATATGCTTTGACAGGTGGAATCTTTAATCATGCTTAGTAAACTGAAAAGGAATTCTAAGAGAATAAAAAGTGCTGATACATTGGAACAGGTTATAGGTGTATTAATTAGAACATTCAGCATTGGACAATAATGCATGTAATTTCAGATTAGCCTCCCTGCCGAGTTGAAATAGTTGAGCATAGTCAACGCGATTATTATAGTGAGTAAGTCCCCGCAATTTATGAACAGGTCGGCTGGAGTTAGCTCGTTTTGTAAAAACATTCAAAGCCACGCATTAATCCTTACTAATTATGCAAGACAAGGAGGAAAGATGCGAAATGTTCGTCCACAAATCGCGTCCGAACTGACAACTTAAACGGGCCATCCAACGTGACAGATCTCTAAATTATCACCCGCTTTCCCTGAACGTACGTATTATTAATTATTTCCAAAAATATGTTGCGATTCACTTAATTTCCTAGACAACAATTTTAGCTGGGCCGAGAGAAACAGAATGGCGGCTCGTGATTTAATTGGCGCCAACGTTGAATGCCAAACATTTTTACCATAGAGACAACTCTCTGACACTTTTAGCGGCTTTGTACAATATGATAACAACATATCAAGGAACAATTAATCTCTTCCGGAAATAAATGCCTTTTTTGCAATGGTACCTTATAACTCTAAAAACGAAAACAGACTACTAAATATATCAAGAATGATAAGAAGAATCATGCATACCCTTGACGGGTATTAAAACTAATTTTGAAACAGAATCAATACTGATAATATATTAAGTTGGCAGTAATGCGGTCACAATATTTCTCTTCTGTGTATCGTTTAAATCAATCTTACGGGTGAATAATGAAAGTGTTTTGTCCCGAATCGAACTTTGTGACCAATATCGTTTAGCATTTCTGAGGAATCGAATGCGTAGGCGAACTTTGCATTTTAGTTTTGGCCTTTATAATTGTGAAACGAATGATTTATTTATTCTTAAACCAATACGACTTGGAGATCTTAAAAAAAACGTACCTGGGATAGGTAACTTCTTTCTTAAAATGCCGGCAACACACCGGGTGTCTATTTCAACCGATTGTCTCCGTCAATTAAAAAAATACCTATTTTTAGATGTAAATCTAGTAAAAACTGAATGTTTATTTTTGTACATAATTAGTATGTAAATACATAAAATATCTGGACATGACAATTGAATACTGAAATAGAATATTTTAACAAAGAGTTGAGCTTTTGGCCGAATTTCCTTACCGTGTCCTTAAGACAATTATAACTGTTTAAATTAGGTTAGCGTATTCATCTCATTCTAGTGCGATACATTGTGAATTCATGTGTGCATCGTCATTCCTTTATCTTTATATAATATCACTTCTATAGGGCTACCTATGCAATACAACTTCCTATAACAGAATAACTCTAAAACGCAATTCTGAAAATAATTTTAGATTGCTAATTCTTAAAAGAATTTGGAATATATGTTATATATAATATTATTTCGCGATGAAAAAACATCCATGTTATATTCAAAATGCCTTTATGGATGATTTCCGGTCAGGTGTGAATAGCCTAGTTACCCCATGTGGAGGTCAAGGGTTACTAACAAAAGTGAAGTCAAAGTAATATTTCCCCACTATGGATACAAATACCAAGTCAAATAAATTATCAAATAATGTTACACTTGAATTTGTGAATTTGGGACTTGGGGCTCTTCAGAAAAGAACGCAACTATCTATTTTTAATAATATAGCGGCATCGGAGCAGATGGATCTCCTATATGATAAGAGGACCCCGCCGCCCATGGGCAACCGCGCGACCATCCAAGCATGGTTGCGTTGCCGGCTTTTTACGCTACCCAAACGGCATTGCATTCTTAAGGTTCTCTGATATCCTGACTCACTCACTGAAACACATTAGAAATTCCATTTGAAGTACAGCTACGCTGAGTATTCTGTGAGCCCGTGGTATCACTTCGAACACTTATTGCGTTAACATGGCTTTCCAACGGGTGCGACAGTATTAAGACACTCGCCCGGCCACTGTTAAGTCTTTCCAGAGACCCAGTGAATTAAAAAATAAAATTATAATTGTCTGGATTAATTATACGTCATAAGAAATAAGTTGGAATAAATTATAAATTAATTACTAATTTATTTATTTTATTATTATATTTTATTGGGTTTGAATCTCGGTATTCGAACCCAATGACTCTCGCTTCGTGGTAGACTAAAAAAACAACTGAGGTACGCAGCAATCAAAAAGGCTTTTTCTCCCTTAAATGCTCTTTGGGAGCCCAGATGGGATTAGGGGTGTCCCGCGGTGCACTGCTTCTCCTAGATGATTTTTACCTCTCTTTTATATAAAAACAAATTTTCCCGATCTTAATTTAGATTAATTCTGTTTTTCTTTAATGTCAAGACATTGAGATAGGTAATATCGCAGCTCGTACTAAAGTGTGCCAGTGCCAACCCTTGTCTCGAATCTCTATATTAATTAATTGTTTTATTTTGGTCACAGCATTGCGCTGTATCAATGATCGTTGGTGGGCTTTAATATTACTTGTTTATGTATCCGTATGACATATTCTTAGCTAGAATTGCTTTAGAATGCATTTAGGAACTAATTATGACTACATATTTTATTTATGGGTGTAACAAATTTATATTACATTAACTCGGCAACATCTCACAGTTAATAAAATAAAAATAATAATTTATAGATAAAACAGAGATAGGTTATGTGTTTTTAATAAAAGCTTTCAGGTTTCATGTTTGACAATACGTAAAGATAAAACATTATTATATATAAATTTTAATGAAAATATAATGGAATATTAATAGTTATTCGAATATGACGACCATGTTAGTGAGAAATAATATGAAGTAATGTGATGTACTAGGAGTAGGTCTGATGAAAAAAGGTCCGAGGTGCGTCCTTGTCAGACGGCTGGTTTACGCGACAAGCGTAACAATTACTTCGAGGCTATTATCCCGGACGGCCAGTTAGGTATAAAATCATAAAGTATATAATGAGACACGGTATTATAATCATAAATATGCCCGTAAAGAGGTCTGATTGCTTCGTCGGAAGCCATCAAAGCGACCGCGAGACGGCGGGCATTCTTGGCGAAATAATTTCTTGACCCCTGCCCGTGTACCGCCACTCGACAACAGATGGCGTTACGCGTACATTGTTACTCGCATACCTCAGTTTTTATGCGCTTCAGCAAGTTATTTCAGTATAAACGCTCTTTAACCGGCCATTTACTTTTTCAAAGGCGCTTTCTAAGTGGTTGGCGTTGCTCCGTTTTTTGTCCCCCTCTGTGGAGGTTGGTAATAATTGCCGCGTAGATTGAATATGTCTCGAAATAATCGTAATTTTTTAATTGCTTGTGTGTTAGTTATGACAATTCCAGCTCCTAAGGCCTGTCTATTTAAGTAATTCGGGGATTAAAATTCTTTCGACTACTGCACGGTAGATGGCGGTGATTGCTCAAACAGTGCCAGGAAAACGAACAAAGAACTTGTTAATCGTTAAATACTTCTGCATTATGGTATGTTTTCATGATAATAAAGTATAAATATTTTTATTAGGGCGATTATGACGTGATTATCCGTTGTTAATGCTTTAATCTGCGATTATATTTTGTTATTTCGTCCTCACTTGTAAAACTTTCCTTGTTTTCTTACATTTTTATTGAATGTGAAAATAACTCTTATTGAATACTAATTAACTAATTTTCAGTTAGATATTATTTACCTAGCAATAATAATTAAATAATTTAATCGGTAATCTTAAAACGTAGTTGCGACTGGTAGTGTGAAAACCAACTTCTGTCAAACATTCAGAAGTATCAACTTTAGACCAATTTGTTGGAGAGTGTTAAAGCTACGAGTAGGTAACACGCTTACAACTTTGCAAAGCTTAAAAAGCTTTTGACACTATTGTCACCAAACCTGACCACTTTCCGTAAATTATAGACACTTCATAATAAGAAGATACAAAGTTCCTTTTTTCTGTTATCATAATAACCTAACTTGAAATATAAGAGTCTAAAGTATAGAAACATAAGGTTTTATTTTACTCTATTCTATATGTTTTTACATAAAATTAATTTAAAATCATAAGTGTAAAACGAAGACGTATGCTAAAGGTATCTTTTACTAACATCACTTCGGCACTCATTATCCCTGTGTAGTTTCCGTTTCGTTACCCGCAATTTTCTAACAATTGCCAAACAAAAGCCCAATTGAATATTAAAATTTGCTCAGCTCTAAACTAAGAGCTCTATGAGGGTTAGAGCTAGAAGGGTTAACTTTGAACGTAAAGCCTTGCTGTCCTTTGCCGATAGTGGCCATTGAAAATAGATTTTCATGCCACGTCGCAGCCATTTTCCACCAACTTAAAACACATCGCCCATTTCAACTCAACACATTCGATATTCAAAGACGGTGTTTGAAAATGGAATGCTCTTTGAAAAACAAGTGTAATTGTTGCGTTCCATTTCACGCGAATACTTTGTTTTTAATTGCAAGTAAAGTTTTTGTTTTGAATTCCATTTATGTCTGTCTTTCTGAATTAGAGGCGCGTCGGCCACGGTGTTTGAGTTTCATTAAAAAACTAAGAATAAATCGACGCAGACTATTGACTGCAAAACTATAACGATGATAATTCTAGCATTTTATCATTGCAAGTACTAAAATTAAAAACATCATTACTACACTTAATTGGATGGATGGTTGGCTTAAGTGCATAATTAATGATGCTTACTTAATTTATTATGTATCTATCTTGGGTGAAAAAGCTTACACGATGCTCACGTGGCTTTCGGTCTGAGAATTGAACGCAGCAATGGAATTATCGGTTAAAATTCAAATGCTAGTTAATAATTAAAAATAAACTAAAATAAAAGAAAGTCACAACATTCGCACGCGATACATTTTAATAATGACAAGAAAAAACGACTTTCACCTTTAAAACGTATTAAAATTCCCTTACTTAAAGCCACAAACAAACTCTTTAATCTATGTGTCAATGTCAATATGAGGGTAGTAAAAAAAGAGCATGCCATCAACTATCAAATTGACGTTTAACCTTTTCAATTTGTAATAGATTATTTATTACTTCGATTCAGTCTATACAAAAGCACTACGTACTCTGTGACTTAGAACTAATGAACTAGAAGGTGGTAAAAAGTAATACCAGTTTGCAGTTAAGGTTGGATCCCGCCTGTTTTAATTAATAATGGCGTTTTTGCTATTTTTCTCGAACAAACAAATAGTCTGGGTGGTGGTGGTAATTGACTATAATCTAATAAATAAATACATATTTTTTTATAACAGATTTAGTCAGACATGAGTAGTTCGAGCATGTCAGTCAGGCGTATCGACAAGTTTATGAAAACAAAACGACTATTGCTTTATCAGTAATAGAATCATGTTTATAGATCTATTTCCTCTTTATAAGGAATGCAATTATGCATAGTGTAATGTAAGCGATACTATGTAGATGATATGTAAATTCTAGCTAGTTACTGCGAGTAAAAATTGTACCTTTTATTTCTTTTATATATTGTACTACCTGTATGTCACATAGCGCTTTGCCTAATAAAGGGTAGAAAAACTAAACGGTTATTATTATTTTTATTCTATACCGGACAACGGAGCAGCTGGGTCTCCTATATGGTAAGACAACACCGCCGCCCAAGAACAACTGCGCCACAGTCCGCGCATTGGTTCTGTTGGCGGCTTTTTAC
>DWCF01001519.1:0-29906 GCA_018230265.1 Delias oraia | reverse complement strand
TCAAGATCGCAGCGGGTGGGCGTCTTTGGGGGAGGCCTATGTCCAGCAGTGGATTTAGATGGGCTGATGATGATGTAATCTGTATAACCCAAATGCATAATTAATATTATTTGTTAATAAATCATTTTTATAATGCGTCCTTCTTCACTACCACCAGCTTTGAACAAGACAATTAGGAGACCTGGCAAGAAACTCACAGTATTTTGTTTATGGAAACGGTAGCAAACGAGCACGAGGCTCACCTAGAGTAAGCGGTCCTCCGCCCATGGTCATCCCTAGCCCTTGCATGCCACTGCACCCGGAAAACTTAAAATTATAATATAAACTTTTACAAGTATGGATGGATGTTTGTTATTCTTTCACACATAAACTATCAAATGGATTTCCAATAAATTTTTCAATATTATACCTTCATCAGAATAACACATAAACTATGATTTAGAATTATATTATGTAAATTAGCAAAAATTTAAATAAAATAAGAATATCATCATTTTTATCTCTGGCAATTAGGTAAAAGTTAATCAAAAAGTATTCATCATCATCATTTCAGCCGTATGAAGTACACTGCTGGATATAGGCCTCCCCCTTGAATCTCCATGAATATCTATCGGAGGCGACCTGCATCCAGCGTCTTCCAACGAACTTTATAAGGTCGTCTGTCCATCTTGTGGGTGGACTTTCCACTGCGATTATCGGTCCGTGGTCTCCACTCAAACACTTCCGGCCCCATCGGCTATAAAAAAGTTTTACTTAAAACAAAACATATATAGGGAGATACTTACAAAGAGCACTCGTGTATTAATAAATTCACGTGCTCTTCCAAAACCTTTGGCGCAATCACACATACAACGACAGAGAATGTTTTGTCCGCTACGGGAAACATGATTACGCGCTTTTTGACATTATCCTTCGTAATATACTGTAAAGAAAGTGAGCCTCGTAGATAAGTGGTTTAATAGGTCTACCATGAAGCTAGAGGTATCGGGTTCGAATCCCGGTCCGGACACTTATAATTTGAATTTAATTCTAAATTTTTTCGTTCTCTGGAAGGGCTTTAGAGTGGCTGGACGAGTGTCTTAATAATTCCGCATCCGTGGGAGAGTCACGCAGAAGAATGTGGCTGCATAATTGGACCGACTTGTCTGAAGTGATACCACGGGCTCACAGAATACTCAACGTGCAACTGTACGTCTACTGTGTTTCGCAGAGTGAGTGAGGATATCGGAGGCCCTTAAAAATGCCGCTAAAATGGCGTACAAAGCCGGCAACACAACTAATGCGCGGACTGTGGCGTGGTTGGCCATGGGCGGCGTTGTTCTCTTACCATATAGGATACCCACCTGCTTCGTTGTAAGTTATATTATATATAAAAAAGAAAGTATTTAAATACATTACCATGGAGCATGGATTTTATTATTTACAGGTTTGCGAATGCTATAATACCACTACCTCCAACCGTATTAAGTAAGCTTAAAGGACGTTTAATTCTTGAAAGTGCAATCAACTTCAGCCTAGCTATTCAAGTCCACTGCTGAACATAGGCCTCCCCCAAAGATTGCCACCTGTTGCGAACTTGAGCGATCTGGATCCAGCAGTTGCCTGCGATCTTCGTGAGATCATCTTTCCATCGCATGGCGGGACTTCCCACTCTGCGTTTTCCGGTACGCGGTCGCCACTCGATAACCTTCCTTCCCCGTTGGTTGTCGGTTCGTCGAGCAATGTGGCCAGCCCATTTCCACTTCAACTTACCGCGGGCAATGTCGGTTAAAAACCTCATTCAACCTCAAAACCTCATTTCTGATTTTATCTCGCAGCGAGACTCCGAGCATTGCCCTCTCCATAGCTCTCTGAGTGACTTTGAGCTTCTCCAAGCAAGTGCAATTGTGCTTTTGTAATAGGGAACTGATCTGAGTTTAAAAGGTGACACTGGTCCAGATCAGTGGCAAGATCTTGCCAGTTCAACCAAGCCATGCCATACACCCCAAATACTCGCTTGATCTATTTGCTCGCTCTTGCACAAATGAGTAAATTTACCATTACAAGCTGCCTTAATAAGGAGCGTTTAAAGTTTCACTAGCATTCAATTGTCTTTAATTTGACTCTGTTTTATTTGAAGAGACTTTTATTTAACTTATCGCATAACATTTGAAAAATAATAATTAATAATATATACGACTTTGTAGATTCACTTACAGGCGATACAATAGTTTGAAAATCAGCTCCAAAGTTTGTTAGAATATCACTTTGCTCTACCAATGATTTCAATACATCTATCATTTTTGTCGTCATCTGAAGTTGCAAAAATATCCTTATAAAATATAATATAGCTACTCAATATCTCGAGTATTTTTAAAATAAGATTAAAGGAATAATGAATAACTAATTGTAGAAATACTTTATGTAGTAATTTAAAAAAAATTATGTAGAAGATATATTGGGGTGATATAATAATAAATCAAATTATTTATACAGATCAGTGATCACTGTAAAGATATTTAATTACAAATTCAATAACTAGTCAATATCTGACAACCAAGAAAAGCAGTGGGTTTAGCCAAAGTTAAATGACGTCATTCATGAATCATTCGGTGAAATGATTCTTTCATTCAAATAAAACAAAAAGGAGGTTCTATATCACCATCTATTATTTTAACTCAACATGTTGAGGAGTTTTTGTAATTGCTTTCAATTTAATTCGGAAGTTTAGATCAATTTACTAACGCAAATTTTATTTTTCCGTGTCAAAGCTACAGTGTCCACCGCATCAATGTAGGCCTCCATTCCAGCATTGTGGACTACCACTTGTAGAACAGCATCAGCCTCGCATTCTTCCCGTAACTGTCAATATTAGTTTTAGGCTCTGAACAACACATACAGACGGAGACCCACAACCACATTTTACACGATCCGGATGATCAATAGCTAACAATAATCTGATAGCCTTCCAACAGGAAAATAACATAAACTTAGATAACAAAAGCCTCCACGAAGGCGAGGACCTAGTTATGTCGCCAGACTCCGTCCGGTCAGCTTCCAACCGGCTGCTCTGGCAGCCCATGACCCAGCGACGGCCCAAGCGAAGGTTTGTGTCTAGTAGAAGACGCCCTTGCGGCAGTGGCGGCTAAAATTAATTCATGGCGAGCCTTAGGCTCGCGCCAAAGACCGTGTTATATTGTATGTATCGAGTAGCCACTCCAAAAACATACTCTTTCTTTAAATACATTCTAATAATATATACTTATATAATAAAATATATATTCCGCATATTTTAATTAAATCTTTTGGTGACCAAAAGATAGAGAAGTAGACTTTATGCACATCAATTCATTATTATTATTATTAATGCATTGGTTTTTACGATATTTAAATCTAAATAGAAGAGCAAAATTAATAAGAATGAACTACTAACATAGCTATTTATTTTTACTTCAAGTTGAGCAGCGCCATCATCAGTGAGACTAAGCACCAAATCCAAAATCTTTCCAGGATCGCTATTTTGTATACTTTTTCGTCGGCTGTGCCGTTTTATTGAAGCCATTTTTTATTTTAGAAGATAAATCGATCACGATTTGCAGTTATAAAATTTTGACGGAGGAATTTCAAATCAAAGTATTACCTGTAACAATAATTACAAATATTCAAGGTTGAATATCAACTGTCAGCCATGCAAATGATTGACACTTGACACTCGCCGTTAAAGAATATCAATTACTAAGAAGTTGCTTGAGCGACGAAAAGTGATATGTAATTGTGTTATTCCGTATTGTAATATTTATTAGAATCTACTTCTGAAAGTATGGCTGAAATACAGACTCTAATGGAAATGGGGTTTCCCAAAGAACGAGTGTAAGTAGGTCTCTTATTCATTTCTCAACATAAATTAGTAGGTTACTCTAGGTTCAATGTTTGTTTATAGAGAAAAGGCGCTGGCTGTTACAAATTATAAAGGAGTTGAGCCAGCAATGGAATGGCTTTTAGCTCACGCTGAGGAGATGGATGCTGCACCAGGGCAAACACTTGGCAGTGCCACTGCAACTGAAAGTTCAGATGTTGCACCTTCTACGGCGCCTGAAGCTACAACCAGTTCTTCTGAAACGGCTGAATCTGCTGGTACTGAAGTTGAAGCTAAATCTTTCAAATGCGAAGATTGTGGGAAGTTATTTAAGAATCAAGATGAGATTGAGTTTCATGCTGCAAAAACAAATCATAGCAATTTCTCAGAATCAACAGAGGAAAAGAAACCTTTAACGGAAGAGGAAAAAAAAGCACAGTTAGCATTATTAGAAGAGAGGATGAAGCAAAAACGGAAAGAAAGAGAGGAGAGGGAAAAGGTATGTTTTAGATGGTTAATTCAGGAAATAATATTTGTTATATTTAACATCATCATCTTTTAGGCTGAAGCTTTGGAAAGAGAAAGACTTAGAATAAAATCGGGCAAGGATTTACAAGAAGCAAAATTGAGACTACAGGAGCAAGAGATGCAAAAGCTTGTGGAACAGAGGAGGCGAGAAAAATTAGAGGACCAAAAGGCTAGGGAGAGAGTCCGAGCACAGATAGAAGCTGATAAACAGGCAAGAAAGTAAGTAATCTTCCTGAATATTTAATTGGTTAGTAATATTTTACTTGCTTAATTCTTAAATTTCATAAATGAATAATAATTAAATAATATATATATATAATGGCTATTATTTTTATTAATTTATAGCGTATCTTGAGCACAAGGCATATGCATGGCAGGCTTCTGAATATATTTTTAGCTTTAAATACCTGGGAAGAGTTCTAAAATTAAAAAAACCACAGTATAAAAAATATTTAATAAACTTTTACAGATTAGCAGCCTCAGGACAGGCAACACCTGCACCAGTTCCGGTTCCTCCTCCAGTAAATCCCAATCCTGGCCCAAAGGTGTCTTATGAACAAGCCAGAATACAGCTCCGACTACCTGATGGTCAGTTATTGTCTCAAACATTTGGTGCTAAGGAACAATTGGCTGCCGTAAGGTTAGTTTAAAACAATTTATTTAATATTAATAATTTATTACATTAAACTGACATAAAATTCAAATATGATTGATTATCAGTTGTACTTATTTAATTGTAAATTTTTCTTCATGTACAGTGCTTATATAGATTCATAGAATTACAACCAGTTAATATTGTTTGTGTAATTGTCACAATAAAAATGAATAAAATAAACAAATATTATTTCTTTAAATGATTTGAGTCTTCTGCAGATATGTGTAACAATTTTTTTTCGACTTCACACTAATTTATGTAAATTGATTTTAATTGAATATGTAAATATACACTTTTTTTTACTATATTAAAAATTATCTGAAAAGGAGAAATATTACTTTTGTTTGTTTTGGATTTATATCTGCATTTTTTCACTAGTAACTGAATGTTACAATAAGCCTCAAGAGGCGTCAGCAGACCTCTCTCTGCTCGATACGCTATCTATGGCGTCCGATTTACGTGAAATTTTTGTTATAGTTTGTCCAATTTACACAATTTATATGTTATTATTACATATGTTATTCTGATATATATGAGTTATATTACTGCAAAGTTTCATTCAAATCCGATCATAATTTTTACATGAAAGAGAAAAAAATATCCATCCATTTATACTTACAATCTTTTGCGGATTTCTAGGATTATGTAGGATATTGGTCAAAACAATTACTTTATTTTCCAGCTGTCAATGCCATAACTCATTTGTAATTTCTCATTTCCAGGTTATTTTTACAAATGAATAACCCAGAATATTCGCAGGAGGAGCAATTCAAATTTATGACCACTTTTCCAAAGAAAATATTTACTTCGGATGATTATGAAAAACCGTTGGATCTATTAGGTAATTTTTTGGTATATATTTTTTACTTTCTTCATTCATTCGTCACATTTACAACATGCATGTTTAAAAATGTTCTAAGTTGAACCTAAAGAGAAATTTATTAAAATCCTTGTTATAAGTACAATCTAAAACCGATTATAACGACATCGTTTACAACGACCGATCAGTTATAACAGCCGGATTTTAAGGTCCCTTCCAAATATCTAGTAAATTATTTTGTAAAACATAACGCCTATAAGAACATCGGATACTCTGACATATCGCTTGCTACGACGAAACTTGATCGATATTCATCGACAATGTAGACCAAACGGTTCTTGTATAAATAATAAAAAACAAAAAAAAAATTAATATACACAAATGTATTGTCTTTGATGACTATTTTAATACTGATGATAAGTAGCATAGTACCTTGAAGAGAAAAACGCAAAAAATATTTGAGACTGGGTAAAAAACAGACTAAAATGAAATAACTTTAAGAATTAGTGAAGTCTTATAACTCCTACTATAAATAGCTGAGTTTACTTTGCATTCTTATTCCATATTTCTTTTTTGACAAATGATATGACCACAAGTTCACATATATAACCTATACTACACACAGCGGCATAATTAGGGGTATGATAACATAACTATTGTACTTGTTAAAGCGTCGGCAACTACACGGTTCCTTTAAAGTCGCTATACCAGGTTTTGATTGTATATTTATTCATCAATAAAAAGTTTTCTCTTTCAATCTATTCATTTGTTATATTAGATTTGTGCTATATCCATAATTTCGTAAAATAAAATTGAAATAAATATTAGTAATTATTAGTCAGATACAAATTTTCATGAATTTATATTATATAAAATGATCATATAAAGGGATTGTTGATTATTTGTTTTTAGTTTTTATGTACATGACTGTTATATAAACATATATTAATAAATTTTAGTGCTATTACCACCAGATTCCAATTCATTTTTCAAAGAGAAAGACATACTTTTATTTTTGTTTAATGAATATTTTTCAAAAATGTTTCAGGCTTGGTGCCATCCGCAGTGATTATAGTGTCCAAAGGCCAGAATTAAATGTCAATAAGTCTTATTCATATACAATACAAGTAAACAATGCAGTGTATATTTATTTGTTCAAACTTCATATGAAATCTGTATGGATTGGGTGTTCAAATATATTTTATAATTTTATGGAAGTGGCTATTAAAGGAATAAAGTCTCAAAACTTTAACATTTGTTTGAACTTCATTTTAAAATGTTGATATTTTTATGTATAATATTTGTTTTAATAATCTCGGCTTCAATCCTTGAAATATTTATAACGTTTACAAGACTAAATATGTACATGGTTTAATTTAAATAAGAAATAATGGATCATATACCCAGAAATTTATTATGATATATATTCTTACACAATTCTCTACTTCAAAAAAAGGAAAAATATAATTAGTGTAAGCTTCAAAAATTACAATATTATTCTAAAATAGTCTAAAAATATTAGGTCACATACCACTAATAACAAATATATTATTACATAAATGTGAAAACAAATAAAATTAAAACGTGTACTTAAGAATAATTAATAATTGTAGAAGAAAAGGTTATATTAAGCAAATTTTAGGACTTACGCAGTCCGTTTTTTTACGATTCATTCATTTAAGATTAAAAATAGAAATTCATTTGATAATATGTAAATAAAAAAAATCATAATATTGTATAAAAATGTCACAATATATATAATTTAAAAATATATAAACAAAATATACATAAAAATCATAAAATTAGAAACTTATTTCATTCCTGAACCCGATAATAGTATAAAATTAACTAAATATTTACAATGTAAACCATTGAAGTAATGTTACTAACTTATATAGCTGAATATATAAACTATTTTCCCTGTAATGAGGATAAACTATATTTTTGCTCTCATCACAGTTGGTAATAATGGAATCTGAGCCAATATCTCTACGAGCTAAAACTCCATCACAGTTACATAATTTCAACTGCTTAGTGAAACAAATTCGAATCTCTGTTATATAACTCTCTCCATCCATTTTCCTACATTCAATTGCTGGATCTATATCGAGTGTTTTCTTGATAGCATTATTTATATCAGTAATGTGATAATCTTGAGTGTTGGAAGGTATTATATAAGCATTGCTTAAAATATTTGCCATAGAGTATTTGTCTAACCAGTCAAGTCCCATGGAAAAATACTTTAATTCTGAATTCATAGTTTTTAATTGAGCAGCACAGGTCCCGTGTTTAGTCCATTCGTGAGCCCAGAGGGCATAGCTGGAAGTACCTGAAAGACAAAAATTTGTAGAGCTGCTTTGTAAATGCATTCTATAATATTGTGTAGCCTGTGTCTAGGTTACCAACCATTAAAGATGTTAGTCCATTTTTCTAATAAATTATCCTCAATTGGTCTTATTTTTTCAGGATCAAATAACCATGTTCTGTTGCAGTTAGCTGGCCCAATTGTTCCTAGCTTCGTTGGCCATATGCCATGGATTGACCATGCATCATTTTTGTGTGGCATAGTACATTGGTGCTGAGGATTCATCTTCTTCCATTCTTTACAGACAGTGGCTGGCCAGCTTTGTGTAAATATTAATAAATCGAAGTCATGTTTGTTTTGAT
The DNA here is from genome assembly GCA_018230265.1 of Delias oraia. Taxonomy (NCBI): domain Eukaryota; kingdom Metazoa; phylum Arthropoda; class Insecta; order Lepidoptera; family Pieridae; genus Delias; species Delias oraia. The sequence goes on along the minus strand of DWCF01001519.1, from coordinate 21,401 downwards.
GGGAAAACGGTAAACTGAAAGGAATAGAACATGTGTATGTGGAGTAAAAAGACAAAGAAAATTCAGAATAATAATAATTTTACTATCACATACCTTGTAAATATAAGGGCAAATATCATTAAAAAATTCATGATGACTAGTTAATTCATTTAAAAGTATAATAATAATTCATTAAAGTGTATACAGTAAAAATTAAAAAAATGTAAATATGACTACATCGATGATTTCATGTTTGACATTGTGAATTGACGTTGATATTGACGGAGGAGGATTGCCTGTCAACTGGCAATTATGTGCACAGATACTAAAACAGTACAATAACGATAGAAATCTATACTAATAAAAAAAATATTTAAAAGTGTGTGTTTGTAATATTAAAGTAACAACTTTCTACTACATGTATATGAATATACGGTACACATAGCAAAATAGATTGTTTACAGTTTCGTCTGTCTGTTTGTGACGCCTAATATCTGGAAGGGCTGGGCCGATTTGGATGGAACTTTCACTGGCAGATAGCGTATGTAATAAAGAGTAACTTAGACTTTTTATACAAAAATATTATATTGTTTTGTAATAACATGGCCTAATTTAAGTTAAGCTCTCTTTGATATGGTTGTCGGTATTAAATAGGGATCAGCTTATACTGGTATTAAATCAGGCTGCGTCAGGGATATCTTTATTAGACTTGTTAGGTTACGTACAGGGCGACATCTGCCGGGTCTGTATATTTAAATTCGTTTATATTAATGAAAAAACTTGTATAGATTAAAACCGATTTGGCTGTTAGTTTACAACCAACGTTGCTCAAATTATTTTAGTCTTTTCATAAATATTAAAATCATTTATTTTACTCACAAAGATACAAATTATCCTTAAATTAAAACACAAAAAAATCTTCAAGTTTCCTCCTCCAATACCTGGATTTTTGGTATTAACAAAATAAACTACAAAGGTAATTTTAAAAAATGCAATACAATACTAGCTGACTCAGTAACTGTCATTTTACCATATAAATTATTAACGTGTTGGTAGTTGAACAGTGAAAATTTAGATTTGTATATATCATACAATGCTGAAAGAAATATCTAAAAAAAATTATAAATAATATTAGGGGTGGACTACCCTTAACATTTTGGGGGTAAAAAATAGATGTCGTATTTTCAGAGCAACACACAAAATTTCATGAGAATCGATCAAGCCGTTTTATATATTAGAGAATTTTATATATTAGATTTCTATTTTGGAAGTGCGTGTGTGTGCGTATGTATAGATTAAAATTAGTACTCGAAGCTAATTTTGGCTAGTAACAATCTGACGACTGTCTAATGGAATAACTATGCTCCTAGATTCAATAAAGCATTTTATATATTTGCGCATGCGCTAACTTTACCTCCCTCGTTGCCCTGACCTAGCCCAAAATGAATAAGTTGTGATGGAGAGGCCCAAGTGAGGTCATTGCTTATTCAATATTGTCTTTTGGCATTGGATATGAAAAAAATATTTGTCGAATTGAATGTTTTCGCGAAATAAAATAATGAAATTTTCTCTTACCCAATAATGTTTCCATATAAGAAACCCACCTGCTCCTTTGTCCGCTATACTATAAAAAAAGAGTTACATGCCCTATATCAATCATTTATTAATTAAATGAATATTACATTTGATGTAACAATATGTTTTTTATAAAATTTCATTGATAAAATAAAACACTGAATCATTTACAATATGTATTTTATGCTATTACTAAACATTTATGATTCTTTTTATCAAATGAAATCTTCATTTTGTGTGTAAATAGGTGATAATATAAAATATGTATAAGAGAAACATACTGAATAAATTTAATAAAAATATAATTAAGAATAAAACAGTTTTTTATCAATTGTAATGAGCTAAATAGTTGGTTGTATGCCCCACTTCAATTGAAGTGAATTTTAAATTCTCTTATTAATTATACTGCTATAGTCCAGTAATATGCCATTTCTAAGCGTTAAGCGTTTTTCTTTTCTCCCGTTTCCATAGCCTCGTTTGCTTTTTCTAAACCCTCGCATCGATGCTTCTCTAAAAAACATAGCGTGCATCACGAAAACAGCGCGGATAACCGCCTGTAATCAATCCGATGCTAAGATTCAGTATTCATTAGAAAATCTACTTTTACACGACGTTTTTTTCTGTGAAAATAACTTTGTCGGTGAAAATCGAAACCCAGGTTTTGTTTTATGGTAGAGTGGATAACGGAGCAGGTGGGTCTCCTATATGAAATGAGAACACTGACTCCCATGGACAACCGCAGCACACTCCGCGCATTAGTTGTATTTTCTGCGCTGCTTAAGCGGCATTTTTTAAAGGGCTACAAATATCCTCACTAAGTGAAATACAGTAGCAAGTACCTTTTTAAGTTGGTACAAACCGTTTCCCGTTGAGTATTCTCTGGGCCCTTGGTATCCCTACAGACGAGCCGACCTAATTATTTCGATAGCATATGCTTGGTTCTTCTACGGGCAGAAGGACCCTAGGTCTTAAATTGAAGAGATTTTTTACAAAGGAGGTTGTACTTTATAATAAATTATAATGTTTGAAAAGATAGAGTTATACTACAGATGACACTAATAATTCGTGGCCTAGGGCTTCGGGCACCTTGGAAAGTCACCGACATCGGCCGTCAACCCCGACCTTGCGAATGGTGACCTCACAGATAAGGCCAATTATAAAGGACACTAGAAATATATACTTTATTCAACAGTAGCCAATACTTTGTCTGCAGAGACTTTTATTATCATCAAATGGTCCGAGTTTCTCTGCTATTGTACAATAAAAGTAAAGCTCGAATGAATTAAATATTCAACCAAAATATGATTTGTACACTTTTCTATCACTATTTTAAAAAAATTACAATCACAACTAAAGTTCGTGACCATATCATTAAATTAAAACATTGTGACACAATGTAATTTTATATTAAGTAAAAGATGTAGCTTGACATGCTCATAAATGTTTAAATAAAATTAATAAAACTAAAGAAATTATATCCAAGCTTAAAATATAAAACTTAATTGCTCGGCTTTAGCGTCAATTGATACTTCATTTTATTGGTATATTTTATCCTAATACTATAGGTTTCTTACACTGTACCTGTAATCTAAACATTCTGGTTCTTATACGTTTTCCTGTATTATTTTTGTCACGAGAAAATGATTGTAATATATGTTTCAACCAGGGTTGAAGTCTCACTCGATAATGTCTGGAAATAAAATTTAAAAAATTAATAGTTTAAAGTAATCAATACTATATAAATATTGTTACATTAAAAATTCGTTTAGTTATACCTTAAGATATATTTTTTTTAATTGTTTAGTTATACGTTAAGATAAATGTTTTTTGAATCATCAAATCAAATACGAAAGATTTTTAAAAAATTTGCATATATTTTGTTACATATGTATATTTTTGTGATTTATGTATGAGTAAATTTATCTTATTAATTATCTTTTATTTGTGCCCAAATAAAATAATCTTACAGTAATTTATTAGAGTAAACATTTTGCCCGAATTATCCAGTTAGTTATCCCACCCATACGGACATTGCTCTCAATAGGGTTATTATGAATTCAATAAAAAGCAAGAATCGCGCGTGCTCTTCCGGACGGCATTCGAACGCAAAAAACGCGCGATTTGTGCGCCGTGACGCGTTTTTCCCATTAATTAACTGACTGCGCACGCGATGAGATCGATCCATCGACCGTAACGACGATATATTCGATCACTTCTGGATATTCCGGAACATGATAATAGACTTAACGTACGTCTTTAAAAATCAAACCCACATTGAATTATAAATGAAATGTAAGTTGGTTAATATCTTAGCATAAACTAAATGCTAAGATATTAACTTTATTAAATTAATATTATTAACTTTATTAAATGTCAATAATTCTACCAAATAAAGTATCAAACTTAATCCTGCGACAACACACGATTGGCGCCAACACAGTTTATAACGTGCATTGGGCGCTGCCACAGATAACTATAGAGTATAGACACTGATGCGGTCTACAGATAGCGCGGCAATAATTGTTTATGGAATCACCTTAATGACAAAAACCTCTTTAGTTGTTTTTGACTTATAAAATAATTAATCGATATATATTTTTATTAAGATATTGAATTCATAAATTATACTAAAACCGTTTTTAAAATTCTAATTTGAACTTTATAACGAGCGTCCATAACGCGTTATAATTTGTTGATTACAATAAGTAAAAGTTATTGCAATTATGAAACGTGTTATACACAATAATTGCTTAACAATAAGTCTGTATTGCTAAATAAATCACAATGACCCAGGATTTTGAACTACTTCCATATTTGGATTATATTAAATTCTTTGTATTTAGTAGCTGTAGTGGTAATCAACGAATTAATTGTTTATTTCATCTAACATTTTCTTTTTATTAAATTTAATTTGAGTAAACTACGAAAATTCATTAAATTCCTTTTATTACAATATACTTTAGTCTTTTATAAATCATTGAATTGTAGTCTTTAACTTAGAAGCTAGCGTCATATTTATTTTTGGTTTCTTACGCTGTGCTTGCCCAATCATCTTAAGCAGGCGTCTCCAAACTACAGCCCACGAACTAAAAGCGGCCTCCAAGTGTCTTCATCAATCTGGCTACAGTTAATGCTCTATTTTTTGTCATTTCTTTAATACTGCGTTTTTCTAAGTATTACTAGAATGTATTTTTGTATATAGAATATCTACTCATTTCAGCTTGTGGCTACCAGATGTTGTCAAAATCATCAAAAGATTGAACAATATTTTTTTAATAGTACAAATGGCATAAAAGGACTGCCACTCATGGACACGGCTACTACCAGAAGATATTGGAAATAATTATATATAATGGCAAGATAATTATAATACTTTCAGCATTGTTCGAGTATTAAATATGGCTAAGCTGGAAAAGTTCGAAACTCCTCATCTATGTTTATTGTCTATGTAATAGTGTCTATCTATGTTATTATCTATGTAAAATAAAAAATATATCCTCTCAATAATGATTGAATTAAATAGTGTCGCGCGCACCCCGTGACGTCACTAGGAGTGAACGGAAGTGACTCACGCGTCACAATCCTGAATCACCAGTCACGAAGAATGCTATGGCAGGCGAATGTTTGCGAACATTTTATAGACATAATCCATGTTACTCATCTTTACAGTTTAACATTCAAGTCGCTTTTACAAATTAAACAGTACAAAACACAGAAACAAAAGAATATAGAAAAGTAAATTTTCATCTGTGTCATTTTAGAAATCTTAAATCGAATTTAAACATTAATATTATTCCTGATATTTTTTTTCCAATAATAGACTTATTAAAAAATATTTAATCGGTATAAAGGTAAGATTAGTAAAGCATTAAACAGTGTGAGTCCCAGGTTTGAATTCTAGAAAATAATTATCTGCAGGATTAATTATCTTACTTAATTATCTTATTATTTAATTATCTTAAATTGAAAAATTGTTGATACAATATGCGTAATTCATGAGTATTATGCATTGATAATAGGTCTGTTTGTCCAATTAATCGCGTGTCTTTAAAAAAGAAATTGTTTGTGCACAACGTAAGGAACTCGAATAATAAGTGCATTGGACCATGAAGTAATTGGTTCAAACCTTTCCAGGCATATTCCGCCACTTTTTTAATTTAAACGGTGGTAAATATTCAGGTCGCTCACCTAGAGCAAGCGGTCCTCCGCCCACGTACACCCCTAGGCCTAGCAGTGCCGCGGGTGCGTTGCCGACCGTCAAGGAATATGTAGGCTCTTTTCTTGAAGGTCCCCAAGTCTTATTGGTTTGGAAATATCCCTGCCGGCAGCTGTTTCCATACTTCCATAAGAGAAATACTTATAGTAAATTACTAATTTTGTCATAATTAATTAATTTTTCATACGGGTTTTATAAAATTTGTTTGTGTTTTAATTTAAGTATGAATTTTAATTTTCTGAGAGAAAAATCTCTGCCTTTAACTTGAAAAAAAGGCGTACCAAAATAATCTTATAACTAAAATCTTATAACTTAGATAACTTAAATGTTTATATAATATCATTATTCAAATTTATTATTAAATTTGAATTACTGACTGAATGTAGTGTAAATAATTAAGATAAAAATTATATTATTCAAAAATATATTAAATAAAAAAAAATATTTTTATAGTATAGCGGACAAAGGCGCAGGCGGTTCTAATCTATACTACGTGATTACCGTCGCCCATGGACAACCTCGCCACAATCCGCGCTTTGGTAGTATAGCCGACTTTTTACACCGCTTGAGCTTAATCACTCAGCCAAACAAAGTATCATACTGAGCATTCTGTAATACTTCCTAATTGTTTCCTTTAACAGACAACTGACACAAACAATAAAATATCTTGTCCATAGAGATTTATATGTTTATATACTATGGATTGACGAATATATATTAAATTTAAAAAATATTTAAAATTAAAATATTTAAATTTTTAAAAAAATACGAAATATCTTATCTGTACCGTAGGTCAACAGATACTTCAGAGGGTTGATACATTGTATGACACTACAGATATTAATTGTTCCTAAATGGCCTCATGGCTTTTATCCTTATCATATCGTGGCCTAAAAACGGAAAATTTCGCTCTCACAGATTAATAGAACCACAGATTATATCAAACCGGTCTAAGCTTATCAACTCCCAAACATGAAGCCATTATACTCTATATCCTCTTACCGGATGCCCGTCCGGTCACATCAGGTGACTTGATTTACATAAATCGAACTTTAACAAATTAGTATTTCTATTAACAATCCATCAAGTAATAATGTTTTTAAAACCAATAGGAATTATAAAATTTTAAACACAAAGTTAAAGCTTATTGGAGACGATTTAAGTTATTTTATTGTTCCATATGAAATTCATTAAATATGTTATTTATAATTTGTATTAGGAAATTAACTTTAGTAGTATTTGGAAAGGCTTCACAGTGGCTGGGTGAGTATTTTAACGGTATTTTGTTCGTGGCAGAGCCATGCTTAAGCAAATACTGAAGCACTAATTGAGTCAAATCGTCCGAAGTGATACCACGAGCTCACAAAATACTAAATATATAATATAATAAGAAATATACAAATATTTTTACCTAGTTAATATTTTTGTGACTTACATTGCTTAAGTGACATGAAAACCCGACAACACAACCAAAGTTCGGATTGCAGTTTGGTTGTCTATAGACGGCGTTGATCTCTTACCATTACGGGATCCGTCCTTTGGAATTGTTAGTTTAAAAGGATTTTTTTATAGTGTATTTTATAGAGTATAATGAATGTTCTAGATATTTAGAACAATCTAGTGTGATGTCCTGCATTCGGCATGCGCTAAGAAATTGCGTAGCGGTATGGTTTTATTGATTACTTCACTCCTTTTCCACCCAACGCATATTTAACTTAAAATCAAGTAGAAAATCTACACACATACAGCTATAGAGTTTGTTTGTTTAACAGCGCGTCACAGGAACTGTGGTACCCAATGAAAAAGCTACCATGAATTTCGACAGGTTAGAGATCCGGTCTTAATGTAGTTTGTAATTTAATTTGTAAATTTATTTGCCTTTTGATAAAAATTGGAAGTGGCCGGGTGAGTGTTTTAACACTGTCTAACCCGTCGGAGGACTATACTATATCATGCTGCCGCACCAATTGGGCCTACTCCTCCGAAGTGACTCCACGGGAATATCAATATGAAACCGTGCAAGTACTGTGTTTCGCTAAGTTATACCGGTAGTACAAGTTGTGGCGTAATAAATAACCCAATCAATAAAAAAAGAGCTTTGTTCATGGGCGGCGGTGGCCTCCGATCATCAAGGAGACCCGCCTTCCCAATTTACGTATTAAAATGGCAACTCTGACAAAATCAGTTCACGTATAGAGTCTATCGTCAACCGCATCAAAGTAGCCGTAGCCGATCTTATTAGCAGTCAGACAGTGATTTAAACTAGATATGTTGGTTGGATAGACTTATTGGGTGAGGACCTCATTATTAGAAACTAGAGGCAGACATTTTGAGAGCCACATAGTTAAGTGGTTTAGTCAACCATGAGACCAGCGAGAGGTATCGGGTTCGAATACCGGTCCGGTTTATTATAATTTAAGTACTTCGGTCTCTGTTAGGGTTTGACAGTGGCCGGGCGAGTGTCTTAATACTGTCGCAACGTGGGAGAGCCATGCTGAGCATACGCTGACTCACTAATTAGACCGGCTCGTCCGAAGTAATACTACAGGCTCACAGATTACTCAACATGAAATGGTAGTTGTATTTGAAATGGTGCTTCTACTGTGTTTCGCTGAGTGAGTGAGGATATCGGAGGCCCTTAAAAAGTTATACGGTAGAAAATTTATACCGCTCCAGCGGTGTAGAAAATCGCCAACATAAGCGTGGATTTTTGCGTGGTTGTCTGGAGGCGATGGTTATATCTTAACCCAAAATACGTTGTAAGAAATCTTTTGTCTCTTTGTAAAGCTCTCATTTAGAACTAATTCGCACTTGCTACAAAAACATCTTTATGTTTTTTTTATTAAAATTGCTGTGCAAACGAGCAGAAGGCTCGACACCCATAGATAGCCACTGATGGGCAGCGGCTGCGTTACCGGCCTTTATTGTTCCAGATTTCTTTCAAAATTGCAAAGACTACGTTTTTAACTTACTCAATGTTCCGTGAATGTATTATTAATTATTATTATTATTAATTAGTAACATATTATAAATAATTGGAATTTATTTTTGCGTTTGCAGTCAATATTATTAGAGTCTAGGCTATTTATCAACATCGACTCAGATGGCTGAATTAGGTTACACGCGTTGAGGTGACGTCATCACGCGAAATCACTGTAGGATGCGAATTATTTACTAACAATTTAGGACTCCCATTTTATTCGTCTTAACTTGTATTTTTATGACATAACGGACAACAGAACAGGTGGGTCTTTTATATGGTAAGAGAACACCACCACTCATGAAAAACCGCGCTATAATCCGCGCATTGGTTGTGTTGCTTGATTTTTATGCCGAATTTATTAAGATTCTGAAATTTAGATTACGTAATCATGTCAGTAGTACATCTTTCATGGAACACTATAAAGAATTTTACAATAAAATTCAAGAGAATTATAGTATGCCCGAAAGAAAGTTTAAAAGTATCATAAAATCATCGCTAATAAAGAAAGCATACAAAAAAATCGAAGATTATATAAATGACAAAGAGTATTTCTCCAGCTCTGCATAAAGAAATCCATTGTAAAGACCAAATTTAAAAGATGTCTGTGGAGAGTTTCCTGTCACTTCTATACCATTTTGACACCATTTTGCGAAGTGACAAATTTCATGAAAATCTACCCGCCTTGAGTAAGGTTCCTTGATCTTCTATTATACAGAGCTTGACTGACTAAAATAAATAATTTATATTTTTTATTTACAATTTTTAATAATTATAGCTCTTAATAGTATAATAAAAATATTATAAATTATAATATGATATATTAATATTTCGTTAGCTTAAATAAAAAGCTTTGCTACTAGGCAAAATGCTTCATGATACAAATAATTTTGGTTTATACTGATTTTATTATGGTAGCGGACAACGGAGAAGTTGGGTCTCCTATCTGGTGAGAGAACACCGCCGCCCATGAATGGGCGCATGGTCCGCGCATACTTTTATTACCGGCTTTTTATGCAATTTTAAGGCTACCGATATGCTCGCTCACTAAGTGAAACACAATAGAAGCACCGTTTCAAGTACAACTACCATTTCACGCTGAATACTCAGCGTGAGCTACTGTGAGCCCTTGGTATCACTTCGGATGAGCTGGCTCAATTAATGCGCCCGCATATGCTTTAGCATGGCTCTCCCACGGGTGCAAAAACCTTTTTCTAACATGAAGTTAGGCTGAACAAAAATATATACAGCTGTTCATATATTACGTATTATGATAATAAGTCCACTTAGTAAAGTGATGATTAAATAAACAAACTCACTTTCATATAATCAAAACATTACGACTTTATATGTCATCATCCTCTAATAAACACTCAATTTTATGTTTATCTGATTGCTTAAAGTTCCATGTCTGGTGGCCCTATAACTTACCTTTGGGCATATATCCGCTGTTCAGGAACTTAGAGCAACTCCTTAAGCATAAAATTGAATCTCTACAACTAAATTTCGTCGAATATCGAGACAAAATATGTGGAAGGAGCTGCACTAATTATAAATTACGATTTGGATACCTCCGAAACAGTATACTTAAAGACCAGAAAGGCACCCGCGGTTAATCAGAGCTACAGGTATCCACAGTCTGATGTGTCCTACGTCTTTGAAACCTCTCGTTTTAATAAAAAAAAGAGGTTTCATTTCTTTACATACTCATATGAGAACCAAACTTATTATTAAGCTTATTCTGACACACTAATTGGATCGGCTCGTCCGAGGTGATACCACGAGAACACAGAATTCTCAGCGTGAAACGTTACTTGTACTGTGTCTCGCAGAGTGAGTGAGAATATCGGAGATCTTTTAAACTGCCGCACAAGATGGCATGGCGAAGAAATCCGGCAACACAACAGAAATTGTTAATGGGCGGCGGTGTTCTCTTACCAAATAGGAGATCCACCTGCTCCATTGTACACTATACAATTTTAAAAAAAGTGTCTATACTGGTAACCTAGACCAGTGCTTCGCAGACTTTTTGTGAGCAAGACACTAGGAAAAAGTAAATTTTTAAAGGTACACTACAAACAAAAAAAACTTCTATGACGTAATCATGTATGTATGTGGTAATTAAAATTTATTTATTAAATACCATTGCAACGAAACTAAACTCTCGCCGTGCACTCGCGTGAAGATGTGTACCCAAGTATTTTCTTACCCGTACTTATGACTGAACATAGGTTTATAGGACAATATTATTTTCTCGAAGCACACCAATTATTTAACACCAAGTTACATCAGTATGCGGCGATCAGTGTTGCCCAAATACAAGAGCAAGACGAGACTTAGCCAGTCATGGTCTTGCGCTCCCATTCCTGGTTTTGGTCTTGCAGCAAGATTCTTGCAAGTCTTGCAATTACATAATAGACTATTCCTATTTATTAAAGTTTACTTCAGAATTTAGACAAATCTATTAGTATAGGAATATTTTGAGCTTGAAATTGCATAGCCATTCTATAGACCAACCAGATTAATAAATTTTAAAGATTTAATGAGAAATTCCAAAAATATGTGCCAAAAAAAGGACTGCAAGACGTAAGAGTCTTGCAGGCTTAGACTTGTTCTTGCTTAAGTCTTACACGATCAGTCTTAGTCTTGCTAAAATTAGACGGTCTTGGTCTTGGTCTTGCACAAATGCACGACTAAGAGTGAATTTGGGCAACATTAGCGGCGATACACAGTTTGTGGAGAATAATAGGAAATTTTGGAGGCCTCTATGTTAGAAAATACTCTTGTGACATTTTATAATAGGTATCGAAGTTATGATAAATCATCATCATCATCATCAGCCTATCAAGTCCACTATTGGACATAGGCCTCCCCAAAGACCTATTACGAACTTGGGCGATCTGAATCCAGCGGTTGCCCGCGACCTTCACGAGATCGTCTTTCCATCGCGTGGCGGGATGATACTAAATACCTGTAGGTAATACAGAATAAAAAGCTTATTATTATTGATTAAATATTTATAAGCTTGGTTGAATTTTTGTCACGTTCGGTCTTGAATAATGGTGTTCCTAATGTGCAGATAACTCAGTTGTGCCAATTTAGACACAATACACATTGTGATCTTTCATTGAATTCAATACATTTAATTAGTTTGGTAGAGCTGTTCCGATTTCCTTGTATATAAATAAAACAATTCATTTGCTTTGAAAAATCTTTATTAAAATATCTAACAATGAAAAAATTATTTTAAACAATCATATTACAGAATTGTATAGACAAATATATTTTTCGTTGGTAAATAACATGCTAAATTTATTACTAAACATGTATATATCTTTTACAATAAATATTACATAATAATAACGTTTTACTATCAAAGCTGTATATTTAAAAATATTTAAAAATGCATCAAAACTAAGGTATTTTTCAAACAAACCTATACAGTGATCGTAATAAAATGATAAAAAAGTAAGATTTTTGCATCGACAAAATATTATTATCTTATGATCTTTTCGTTCGTCTTCTCAATGCCGAATTGAATCGACCGATTTTAGGTCTATGTCAGACTTTTTGAAGTGACACTTCTTTACTGGCGGTGGAAAAAAAAACACGCGTCACGTTTTTAAATAAGAACGAGGGCCAAATATACAAGAAACCCGTGGCCTATAATAGGTATCCCTAGTCTAGATGCACTAAATATCTGTTGCTGACCTATAAAAGATTTTTTTTATAAATACGAGAGGAAAATACGAGAGGAGGTTAAGTAATGTATTGTTAATAGGCAGCTTTAGTCTTGCTGAACTAAAGATGTGTTGCTGACCTATACAAAAGTGAGTTTTTGCAATAGCTTCTAGCTTCTTTCTTGGCCAGAATTACTTAAGGCGGCGATTGCAGAAAATTAATTTTTGTTTAGTTCAGTGGCCGAGGTGTTACGAGGTGAGATGTGTATGTTAAGACACATGCCCGCCTACTGTAGTCTTTCCAAAAATCGAATAAATTAAATTAAATTTTTTTTCGGACCGGGAATCGAACCCGATACCTCTCGCTTCGTGGTAAGCTTGGCTACGAGCTCTCAGAATTCCCAGGATCAGCAATTATTTTATTTACAGTGTAAACTCTATATAACGACACTGAAGGGATTGTGCATTCTATAGCGTTATAAAGAGTTGTCGTTAAATGGAGAGAAGAAAAGGTGGATGGAAGACAAGCTAAACCAACTAAAGCCAATGGATTTCGACGCTCTAGGGAGTTTGTCGTTAAATCGAGGGACGTTACATGGAGTTTAGACTGTATTTTATATATTTCGCGATTTAAATGCGTTCGATTTATTAGCCTTTTATGTTTTATAAACAGCGCGTTAGTGTGACGCACTGTGCGATTAAATATAGATATTTGGAGCGTTGAACTTGATAGCCGCTTCCATACTGGTATTCTAAACTCGTATTTGCAAATATCTTATGCTTCTTTTAATTTGTTTTTATTCTTTTTTAACGCTCGAAACCTTCTTTTTTCAACCATAAAGGTTTTATACCTTTTTCTCGTCTGTGACCCGTCCGTTGTGATGTGCATTTTTAAATAATATATTTAAATATTTCCTCTAGATAATAGTTTGTTACATTTGTCCTAAATTAGATGTTTCTACGCTACGATTACAGATCACTCAGGATATTACGTTACATTTAAATACCAGAGTATTTACTGTGTTCGATTGCCAGAAAAAAATCACTGGTTTAGAAGGCACAAATTGCTCAAAAAATCTGATTACACAATATCACTAATTAATCATTAATAGGTATCTAATTATTTATGTTATCAGCAATTCACATTAAACAAACTGTTCCTTTCATACAGATACAAAATTTTCCGTATACATACATTAACTTAAGAACTATAATTCCACAGATAAGTCACACATACCTCTTAACATTGGTTTGTCAAATTGAATCATAATTCAATCTCAGTGGGCTACAAAATCTAGGAAATCAACTCAATGCCATTAGTTCAATAACCTAGACCATTTCGTTTGTATTACTGTCTGCTGATTGGCTGGCAATAATAGTGTCGTCGAGTTTAATTTTTGAAAATAATTATTATTTCATTATTTTTATAAAAATATAATTATTACAATTAATTTTAAAATAATAGAATTAAATAGAAAATAAGTAAGTTAAAATTTTAAGTTATGAATTTCGCTCATTTTTTGCCAAGTTTACATAAATAAATTATATATTATATTATTATATTTAAATTATATATAATAAGAAATTTATTTAGTCATAAAATATATTACACACTTTGTCATGTAAATAAATATATTTATTATTTGCTATGTGCTACAATGATTTATTTACTAATCTATTAGCTAAACTTAATTGTTGACAATTTACATCGCTGAATTAAATATCTCTTGAAACTTTCTAGTCGACTTATATACGCACTTTTTGCCATATTTATCTAAATATATTTCTGCTGTTCTGTGACGTATTGAATAAATCTATTTATTGATATTATTTGCGTAAACTAATTAATGATAATAAAGATGCTGTAATAAATATTTTATTATAATTATATTCTGTATAATATTTAACATACTCATATAAAATACAAATTTTTTGCCAAGTAGACAATAATATAAAGTTTTAATTAACAAAGAATTTATTTATAAATTCCGTAAGGATCATTTAATATTGATGCTTCTAGACATAATTGTATTACAAAGCAAATATTCTACTGTGAAACCGTGGGAGAGCATTTTGCACTCGTGGGAGAGCCATGCTGAAGCATATGCTGATGCATTAATTGGGCCGGCTCGTCCGAAGTGACACAACGGGCTCACAGAATACTCAGCGTGAAACGGTACTTGTGCTGTGTTTCGCAGAGTGTGTGAAGATTTCAGAGGCCCTTATAAGTGCCCGTTTAAGCGGCGTAAAAAACCCGGCAACACAACCAATGCGCGTACTGTGGCGCTGTTGTTTATAGGCGGCGGTGATCTTTTACCAAATAGGCGACCCACTTGCTCCGTTGTCCGCTATACAATAAAAAAACGACAGTGTGACAATAGTAGTAGGACCAGGACAGTATGACGGTACGCCACCCACCACGTCCGACTTACGTTACACCTTTAATTATATTTTGAATATACAATATCATTATAAATCATATCATATGTGTTATTCAGATATATAAGTTATATTATTGCAAAGTTTTTTTAAAATCCATGCAGTAGTTTTTTGCGTGAAAGAGTAACAAACATCCATCCATCCCTAAAAACTTTCGCGTTTATAATATTTGATATAGCAAGTGGTATTAGTCTACAATCGACGATGGACGACCGTTATTATTAATTATCAATAAATGTTTTCATTGTGTTCACTTGAAAAGAAGGCAATTGCTTGTCGTGGGCGTTGACATTCAGCCGCGAAGAGTGGAGACGACAGGTGACGTAACGAGAATTAATGGTGTTTCTGGAACAGACTAAATTATTATTTATTTATTCTATTAATTCTATAAATAGTTTGAGGTGATCTAAACTGCTTATGTCCAGTGCCGTAACTAGGGCGGTGCCAGCAGTGCTGAGGCACAGGGCGCATACCCTGGACAGGCGCCGAAATGACCTGGTTATCTAGTTTTATCTCCGTATTTCCTTAATTTGTCCATTTTCTTTTCAGAGTATGTTTTGAGCATTTTTCAGGGGTGCAGTTTTGACGTTGCTGACGCATTAATTGGATCGGCTCGTCTGAAGACATACCACGGACTCACAGACTATTCAGCATATAAGAGGCTCTTGATATTATGCTGCTTAAGCGATGTAACGGCAACACATCCAAAGCGCGGATTGGCGCGATTGTTTATGAGCGGCAGTAATCTCTTATCATAGAAAAGACCCGCCTGCTTCCCACCGTTATACTATAAAAATATACGCCTAATAAAAGTCAGTCCAATGCGACATAAGAATGGAACAAAGCCAGAATGTCGAAACGATAACCTCCTATTCGAAGGCCGAATAGGAAAACAGCAATTTTTAGCGACATAAGACTACAACTGAGCTTATAAAAATGTCTGATCTTTTTAGATACATTCAAAGTGAGAAAACTCTATCAGTGTTTGTCGTTCCACACAGCATTTTTTAAGACATTTTGTCCCACGCACCACATCTCTGTGGATTCAGCTGCCAACAGGGTTATTTCCAAACCAATACGACTTGGGGACCTTCAAGAAAAGAGCATACAAATCCCTTAAGGGCCAGCAACACACCCGCGGCTCTGCAAGGCCTAGGGGTGTTCATGGGCAGAGAACCGCTTGCCCTAGGTGATTCTCCTCCTCGTTTGCCACCATTTATATAATTGAAATTGAGAGTTATAGCCAGGACCCGTCATTTTAAGCTCCCAAAACCTCTAGCGAGAAACAGAAATATCTGTAATAGAGAGTCGTTTTTACGTAAGTGACATTTCTACTTATCTCTGCCTCTGCAACAGTCGAGCTTTATTTATTTATTTTATATAATTATATCATATTTGGGCAGAGGGCAACGGGAAGAGCACCAGAGTGCTGATCACGATCCTCAGACAAGATAGACCGACTTCAGAGAGAAACAGTCATATTTACTATATTTTTACTAGTGGTAGCTTGTATGTTCTTGTTATTGCTGTGTAACTCTATAACAGAGAAACGCTACCCTGTACGTGCATTAGCGAGAAATTCGGGTTATTGAGAACTTATCCAAGACTGGCTATAGTTACAAGAACCTCTCACTAATTAATATATTTTTATGGTATAGCAGACAACAGAGCAGGCGGGTCTTCTATATGATTGGAGAACAACTGCTGTTGCTGGTTTTTACCGAGGCACCGTTCCATGTTGAGTAATCTGTGAAGCCGTGGTATTACTTCGAACGAGCCGGCTCAATTAGTGCGTCAGCATACGCTTCAACATGGCGCTCCCATACGACATATTAAGACACTCGCCCGGCCACTGTCAATCCCTTCCAGCGACCGAATAAATTATAGATGAAATTATAATTTTTAATTGTCCATACATGCATTCGAACCCGACACCTCTCGCTTTATAGTAGATTTATTAAGCCACTTAGCTACGCTACTAGGCTTTCTAAAATAAAAATTACCATTATCACAAAATTAAACACAAATCGCGATGAAAAGAAAAATCTAAATAACTATGTATTGCTAGTGTTAAATATATAAACGCCGTATCAAACTTGATTCACACCCAGGGAAATGTCGTTGAACTTAACACTGTGCAAAATTGGCGAACGAACCATCGCGCGCGCACCCCCACCACGAGGCGTGAATAAATCGTTTCTACGCAATGAACTGTATACATTACTCTGTTTATAGCGAGACTGGAGCATACAGTCCATATAAAGTGAGCAATGGAAAACGAATTGGCTATGAATCGTTTGTATGCCGAGTTATATTGTATACTTTTATAGTTTGCCGTCTCGAACGCAAGGTCGCGTCCGACGCCCACTAATATATGTATATGCACATGTTTTACGCCTAGTGTGCTTTGAGAATTTATTTAGGACAGTAAGAGCAGTAACGCAAAACCCTAATGGCATTCTAATTAATTTAATTTCGATAAATTCTTACTTCAATCTGATACCAACATTTTCTCATTCTACCTTACCCATCCTACCATTCCATCCTACCCTAAACAATATAAATTTGTACATATTATGCATTTGCGAATTTATTTAAGACAATAAAAGTATTTGAAACGTAAAATCCTAATGGGTGGAGTATATTGTTAATAATTAAGACAAACTCTAACTTTAATCTAACACCAATAGTTTTCTTAATGTTATTCTATTATAAGAATTTTACGGTAAATCTTATAAATGTGTACATATTATATATTTGTGAATTTATTTAGTAAGAGTATTTAAAACACAAATTCCTAATGACTAGAGTATAACGTTATCAATATAGACGAGACTCGTAGCTTAATAGTTTTAAAAATATAACATGAAGCGAGAGATATCGGGTTTGAATCTTTACATTAATTACAAATAAAATATTCTTACTTCAATCTGACACCAATAGGTTTTTTATATAATGATTTTACCTTAAACCAAATTATATATAAATAATATAAATTGAATTTAATTTTAATTTATTTAATTTCAATTAATATTTAATATAAATTTGTTTATAATATGTATTTGCCAGTTTATTCAGGACAGGTAAAATATTTGCAGCTCAAATTCCTAATGGCTAAAGTATATTATTCTTAATTTAAACAATTTTATAGCAATCAGACAGCAATGGGTATCTTAACATCACTGTAGTATTTTTTAAGAATTTTACCCTAAACCTTATAAATTTGTATATAGGGCTAATTTATATTTATTTTTTTTTGCCTAAATCTGTACACTTCTGTAAATGGTACAGATATAAAAAAATATTTCTCTATAAAGAATTTTATATATGCTTACAAAAGCTTGTAATAAACAAAGAAAAGCGATATAATATCATTAGTATCGCTTTGTCACGGCCCTGACTAGCAAGTTACTTTGGAATGAGGCAAAAAGTTATTATATCTTTAGGCAAAAACTTACCGTTTAATTGGAACGTTTGGGTTTTGAAAGCTGCAACGGCGTGTTGGGCTGAGGTGGCAACGCCGCTTGAACATCATTGTGATTCCTGCGTCATTGCTTTTAAAAGAGTTTTTATATTCACAGTTAAGAAAAACATACAAAAAATATAACATGAATGCATTATAGAATAACGAGGTAAAGATAAAATTCAAGTTTACTTTATAATTATATCTCACCCGCGGGGAAGCCATGCTGAAGCATGCGCGGACGCAATTTGGCCGGTTCATCCGAAGTGATATCACGGGCTCATAGTATATCTAGCCTAAAATGGTAGTTATACTTGAAACAGTTCTTCTGCTGTGTTTCGCTGACTGAGTGAGAATATTGGAGACCCTTAAAAATGCCGCTTAAGCGACGTATCAAGCCGGCAACACAGCAAACGCGGACTTGTAGTGCGGTTGGCTATGGGTGGCAGTATTCTCTTACTACCTGCTCCGCTATCAGTATTTTTAACGGCTTCCGATATTCTCACTCACTCTTCGGCCTTTGCTGATTGAACACAGTAGAAACACTGTGTTTCAAGTATAACTACCATTTCACTCAGTATTATGTGAGCCCGTGGTATCACTTCGGACGAGCTGGCCCAATTAGTGCGTCCTCATATGCTTCAGCATTTCTCTCCCTCGGGAAGCTAAGAGCTATACAGTTCTTTTTGAACTATAAAAGATGTAACAAACCTGATTAGATATTTGTATATAAATACTTTTTGAAAAACACAAAATTCGCCTAACATTTTGAACAAAGTAGTACATTTTTTATACAGATGATTGCATAAACTCTTTTAACGACTTGGTGATCTTTCACAAAGGAGCGTACATATCCCTAAAAAGCCAGCAACGCACCCGTGGCTCTGAAAAGGCTGGGGGTATCCACGGGCAGTGGACCGCTTATCTTAGACAAGCCACCTGCCCGTTTGCCACCATTTTCATAAAAAAATATTTCTAAAAGGTGCAGGCGTAGAAAATAAGAATCTCGTAAGAAACATGTCTCGCCCTATATCTTAAGTTGTCCAATTTCCCTTTGTGGAATAATAAAGAGTCCAGACGTGTCGGTCGGGCAAGGTCATGGGTGAATGTCCCGCCGACCTGATACGCTTTTCAGGTAGATAATATTATTTATTCATTTTATTTGCGACTCTTCAGTTTGGTTTAATAATTTATGAATCAATTTTATTAACGTTACGATTTGTTAAAACTCGCTTTAACTTTAATATATCCCCGGTCTGATTTAAGTTTGTAATTATTTTTAGCCTTGACAGTGGCCGGGCGAGTGTCTTAATACTTTCGCACCCGTGGAAGAGTCATACTGAAGCATATGTGGACCACTTGGGACGGTTTGATTTGACCGAATTGATACCACGGGATTACAAAGCCTTTATATACCTATAACATTTCGCTGAATTAGTGAAGATATCGAAGAACCTTAAAATTATACCGATCAAGTGTAGCAAAAAGACAGCAACACAACTTAAGC
The DNA here is from genome assembly GCA_018230265.1 of Delias oraia. Lineage (NCBI taxonomy): Eukaryota > Metazoa > Arthropoda > Insecta > Lepidoptera > Pieridae > Delias > Delias oraia. Next base: position 1,562 of record DWCF01001519.1, on the reverse strand, counting down.
ACAGATTGTGGTGCGATTGTGCTTGGGCGGTGGTTATCTCTTACCATAAAGCAATCTCGCCCACTACACGTACGATAGAAAATATATCGAAGCACTAATTGTTTTATAACAACTATTCAAAAATATGTATGTATATTTTGGATAGAAAAAAATCTAAGCGAGTATTTCTTTTCAATATTTACAAATACATTTCGAAGATATAAAAAAAAATTTAATCTATTAAACATCAAGATCAAAAAGTTTCAATCTACAATAAAATTGTAATAAAACATTAGAAAACATAACGGTTCTTTGAAGATAAAACCCTAATTAAAATGATACGTGAAAAGTTAAAATATTGCTACCAAAGTTTTCTTAATGCTTTTTTCATCAAAAATCTGTCGCTTCTATAGTAACATACAGTTATGTAATCACGCTATTAAATGCCATATAACAGAATACCAATTGTTTACAAATACAGTATTTGCTTTACTCAAATGGACAACGGAGCAGGTGGGTCTCCTACATGATAAGAGAACACCGCCGCCCATGGACAAGTACGCCACAGTCCACGCATTTATTGTGTTGTCGGCTTTTTACGCCGATTTAGCGGGCATTTTAAGGGCCTCTGATTTCCTCACTCACTACTCACCTTAGTACGTCAAAATATGCTTCAGCATGGCTCTCCCATTGTAATCTAATACACCGATTGCTGTCAAATTTTGACACGTATAGTTTGAAGGTTGGTACTGTCAAATTATCATATAGACAAAATACTACTAGTGACATCGCATAGAAACGGCACGGAGAATAAATATGGCTAGAAAACAGATATTATGAATTCATAAACCAAGCATATGTTCGCGTCTCTGAAATTAAAATGGCAATTTAAATGGCTCTCAACAAAACTACTCAATAATAATAAATTACATATTTACAAATGATAGCAACAATTTGTAACAGGAGTATCGTGGCGTAGCGGTTTGAAGCTACCAGTTAGGGTATAAGGTTCGATCCTCAGTCTGATTTAAATTTATGCGGTATTTGAAAAGGCTTGATAGGAGCTGGGCAAATGTCTTAACACTGTCTTATTTATGAAAGAACCATATTGACGCACTATTTGCGCCGACACGTACAGAGTAATAGCACGGACCTACAGAAGAACAGCGTGAAACAGAACTTGTACTGTATTTCGCCGAGTGAGGATAACAGAGACACTTGAAGTTATACCACTGAAGTAGCCTATAAATCTGGCAACACAAACTAAGCGCGAATAGTGTCTGTTGTTCATAACCGTCGGTGAGATCTTACTATAAAGAAGACCCGTCTGTTTCATTGGCCTAATAAAAATAATTAGATTATTTAAAAATATATGAGCATAATGTATCCTGGGAATCACAATACACCCGTGGGAGATCAATGCTGAAGCATATGCGTACGCACTAATTAATCCAGAGCGTACGAAGTGAAAGAATGCTCACCGTGAAACGGTACTTGAACTGTGTTTTGTCGAGTGAGGATATCGGAGGCCCTTAAAAGTGCCGCTTAAGTGACGTAAAAAGCCGACAACACAGCCAATGCGC
>DWCF01001518.1:0-29912 GCA_018230265.1 Delias oraia | reverse complement strand
AATGTTTCCGCCCGGGATCGAACCGGGGGCCTTCTGCGTGTTAGGCAGATGTGATAACCGCTACACCACGGAAACTTCATACGGTGAATCAAAATAATACATAGTAATCATTATAATCATAGTATTATTATACGAATTATGTAATATAAAATTGAATAAATAAAAAAACATTTCTTATTTTCTTAGCCAACCGTCCTATGTTCAACATCTTATATATATCGCGATTATCTTTTGATTTCTCACATTGGTTTTTTTTTATGATCGTGAATAAGAAATTTTTGTAATAATGTTTTAAAGTACTTCTGCGTAAACGATATTTTATCTTTTTATTTTCTTGTGGTAGAAGAACATACTGATTTTCCCCGCAACGCGACATAGAAGTATATTTTATAGAAAAGGCATAACTGACGTACATGAAATATAAAAGGCTTATGTGGCCATTGAGCTCATTTTTATACGAACACTAGCAATTAATTAATTTATAGAGAAAAGTTACAACTGGCAGTAATGCCCTTTCTATTTACCCTTACACTTATAAATGTTGTATGAAAAAGACATATGTTCAAACAAAACCGAGACATTAAACATAATTCTGTGGCCAAGAGTCTTAAATCTTAATACGGTCACACCCGGGAAGAGCCATGCTAAATATGCGGACGCACTAATTGGACCGGTTCGTCCGAAATGTTACCAGTGGCTAACTAAATATTCAGCTTAATCATTAGTAATGTAAATTTTTTATTAAAATTTTTTCTTCATTGTATGGAGCGCCATCTCAAGAGAAATCTCCGATTTGACCAACTTGCAGATATCGGAGTGAAACAAAATCAGCTCTGTGGAATCACTTTTACCAAACCTTGGAAGATTTGGGGACCATCACGAAAAGAGCGTACATATTATTAGTGTGCATTGCCGTCCATTGGCAGAACACCGCTTGCCCTAGGTGAGCCTCCTGCTCGTTTACCTATAACAAAAACTAGAAAAAAACAGGTTTGATATAAGTCAATTTTCCCGCTCCAATTGGATCGAATTGAAAAACTTTTTATCTCTCCATAAATTTTCAAAACGTTATGTAAACTTTGAATCGGCTATTTTATCCAACACACGCCAAGGTGCGTTAATAAAACCTTTGCAGGCCACTTTCGTCCATGGCCAATTTCAAAATATGAACTAGTATTTACTGTAGTGATCACTACTAGTTAGTTTTAAATAGGTCTATCAAGGGTGGCAACGAAAATAACAGGATAAATTTAAAGATCTTTAAAATTTAAACAATAATTTATTGTATATCTTAAAATTAATAATTATGCATTATACTGTATACACAAGTTCTTATTCGTAGGATTCTTAATGCTGACAATATTTACAATTTACATAAATAATACTTTTAAATGTTAAGCGACGCTGTACAAATGTACTTGAACCTTAAATTCGCTGTGAGAATAAATCTGCTTTAAACAATTGGTTGTCCAGAATTCACATTTTTAAACAACATGGCCAATATAAAAATTCACTTATTAATTCTGGACATTTTTCTTAATACATTGTAAAAAAATGGATAGCCAAAGTTTTTTTTAATGTAACATGTCTTTTTCTTAACGGATTTTCCCAAATACTAACCGTACAATGTTTGTTCTTATTTTATACAGGACTATGACGAATTAAAATTTATTTACATTTTTTCTTCAACATATGTTTACATTCATTATATAGTAAAGAATGCTTTTTTTTCAAAATTGGCGTCTAGTCTTTAAGGCTTTCAAAAAGATGCGTACTCAGAACATGTAAACGCACACTTCATTATATTCATTTATCATTTAATAATCTTTATTGGAAGAAAAATAATCTCAACAACAAAACCTAACCTAAAAATCTTTTCATTGTCATACAAATGTATGTACCACATTCAATTAAATGGATGCAATGATTTAAGTTTCCATAGACTATAAATTAAAAAGCTGCACAAATAAGATACTCTGTAACAATTAAAATACTATTTAATAATAAACTGTGTATGTACCCTGTCGTACACAATATTAATTGGATTTTAGTTAAATAAAACATATTCAGAAATGTTGTATGGTGATGAAAGGTGCATAAATAAATTGTATGTATGTAAGTGGGTGCGGCCGCGGGTGCATGAGATCAGCGGCCGTCAACCATAGAAGCGCGCTCCTAATTGTGTCGCTGGTTTGGAACTGGAATACTGTTACAAACAACAAATAAATTACATAAATTATTATTAAATATCTACAAAATTTAATTTATACCAACAAAATTCAACTATGAGCCATTAAAAGCGGTGTTACACAAAACAATGATATATTCCTTCCTTAAATTTGTCTATTTAACGTTTCATTAACTGTATAGTCCATCAGAATAAAGTTTTATTTATATTATAAAGAAAACATTAATATATTAAGAAAATACAATAGCTGCAATAATTTGCAGATGTACATATATAAGATAGCTATGAAAGTATCAGGCTAACAGATAACCAGCGTGAAACAGTTTTGTACTGTTTCGCTGACTGAGTGATGTCGGAGTCCATTGAAATTATACCGATTATGCGGAACAAAAAGCCGGCAACACAACCTAAGCGTGGTTTGTGATGCGGTTGTCCATGAGCGGCGGGATCTCTTACCATAGACGAGACCCGCCTGCTCTATAACTGCTATACCACTAAAAATTCTATCTATTGTAGTTTAGGGGCTAGCAACGCAGCGGCAGTTTAGCAAGGGCACAATATTGTCGGCGCGACACCAATCATAAAACATGTAAAAAAATTAAACATGTTTTAACAAGCGAAAGATCGATGCTTTGCTGGATGAAGTTTATTATTATTTTCCAAATAATCAGAAAGTCAAAATTATTTGATTGCACGTCAATAAAAAACAATTCAACTCACCCATAGAAGGCAGGAAAGTTGCTGTCAGTATTGAAGTGGAAATTCACGGGCGTCTTAGGCGACGCGCACGTGTAAGTGAGGTAGTCGTCCGACGCGTGCAATTGCCGGCTCAGATTCGGCTCGGAGGCGCTGCGGGTGATTTTCGGAATCGCCCGCAACATGGACTCTAGCGCTGCCAATATCTGCCGGAACTGCGGTCTCTGTTGTCTGTCGAATTTGATACAGTCCTCGAACAGACGTTTGAGCGCTTGGGGCGCGTCGCCCCGAAGCTTTCGGCTATCCGGCTTTAGAAGACCGCGACCCACCATCCATAGAATCTAAATAACAAATAAGATTTGAAGAAACTTTTTATTTATAGTATAGCCGACAAAGGAGCAGGTACAGCTCCTTTATGGTAAGAGAACAACTGCGTCCATGGACAATCGAGCAACAGTTCACGCATTTATTGTGTTGCCGGCTTTTTACGCTACTTAAGCAGCACTTTTAATGTCCGCCGATATCCTTACTCACTCTGTAAAACACAGTACACGTATCATTTTACGCTGAGTATTCTGTGAGACCGTGGTACCACTTCAGACGAGCCGGCCAATTAGTGCGCCAGCATACGCTTCAATATGGGTCTCGCACGGGTAAAAGTTTTTGTGAAATCTTTTGAAAAATAAAATAGAAGAATTATAAAATAGAATTATAAAAATAATAAAATAGAATTTTTGAGAAATAAATGATTTTTGACTTTTACTTGGTAAAATTTACCTGATCCTTATTATTTAAATGGGAATATGGTAGCTCGTTTGCCATTAGCTCAAATAGCACGATGCCGTAGGAGTAGACATCAGAGCGGAAGGTGTAGGGTGCTGGCTCTTCCATTCGAATAACTTCAGGCGCCATCCACAGTATCGAGCCAGTGGTCTGTTGCCACTGGACCCCGCCGGCAGCGCCCCATTCCGACCATCGCACCTTGGCGGTCGCCAGGCCGAAGTCGCCTATCTTCACCGACCAGTCATCTCGCAGAAATATGTTGTTTGATTTGAGATCCCTGCAATGTACAAATTATTACTTTTTTAAATATAGTATAGCGGATAACGGAGCAAGTGGGACTTCTATATGGTAAGAGAACACCGCCATTCATGCACAGCCACGCCACAGTCCGCGCATTGGTTTTGTTGCCGGCTTTTTACAACACTTCAACGGCATTTTTAAGGGCCTCCGATATCCTCACTTAGCGAAACACAGTACAAGTACCGTTTAACGCTGAGTATTCTGTGAGCCCGTGGTATCGCGAAAATGCTTCAGCGTGCCTCTCCCACGAAATTATTATTACTTAACTATGTGTTACAAATACTGAATCAAACAAAATTTAACCGTCCATACTAGTGGATCCAGCAGACATTCAGCAGCTCTTCCAGGTACGCTAGTTACATTTTTTATTATATTTCGGCCAATTTACACAATAGAATTATATAATATTAATATTGTTTTTTTATTTCCCTCACAAGCCCATGTGTTATGTTCAAGCCATATTATTGCAAGGTTTCATTAATATTTATTCAGTAGTTTTTTGGTTTTCGACAAAGAGTGACAAAGATCCATTCATACTTACAAACTTTTCCGTATATAATATTAATAGGATTCTTAAAAATTAGCAATTAGAACAGGTATCATGATTTAATTTAGTTTCGCAGACTGGTAAAATTTCTTTTATCTATACTAGAATCGGACAATCTCAACTTGAATTGTATTTAATTCAGATATGTTACAATTGTTAATAAGTTGAAATAGTATTCAGAAAAAAAAAAGTTATATATATAATATTATATATATAAATTTTGATATAGTTTGAAACTTCTTGCTGGTTACCTGTGTATAATGTTCTTTGCGTGGAGGTAGTCCATGCCCTGTGCCGTCTGACGAGCCACGTCGATTAGGTAAAGCATGGATAACGCCGTCTCTAGCACATGCAAATGTTGGTACAGGGACGAGCCCTCGCACCACTGAGTCACAATGGCCAAAGACGGCTTCGACACGCATCCCATGAACAGGAGAATGTTGCAGTGCCGCGTCTTGCGTAGTACGGCAACCTAAAACAACAAAACTACAATAGCAGGGCCTTACTGGACTGTCAAAGTACTTGAGTCCCATTTATGTCTGGGTAGTCCATGGGCAGAGGACCGCTTATACTAGGTAAGCCTCCTGCTCGTTAGCCTGCCGATTTTCATTAAAAAAATATAGTAAAAGTGATATTAATGTCGGATAGATTTTAGTCTCTTTTATTTTTTATCATTTTGCTCGATGTCAGTAGCAACATTGTTAGAATAGAAGTGAAATATTATATTAAAGAGTAATATTTATAAGACCTACTTCGTTTTTAAATGCTTGAAGCTGCGCAGGAGTTGGTGTCTTCACGTTGAGCGTCTTGACGGCAACCGGACCATGCCAATGCGCCTTATAGACAGTTCCAAAACTGCCCGAACCTGTAATAAAATAGTGAATATTTTTATGGTATAGCGGGAAACGGAACAGGCTTCTCTTTGGTTTGAGATCACTTTCGGCCATGGACAACCGCGCCACAATCTGCGCTTTAGTTGTGTTGTCGGCTTTTAGAATTCAAAAAATCTGGTTAAGATATAAAAACGTAAATATACACTATAGTTGTATATATATTTAATTTATAAAACTATCCATTATTACATTACATATATAAATTTAAAAATATTGTAAATATGATAAAATTTTCACCTTTTTAGTCTAAGTCAATGGAAAAAACCACGAAAATTCAAGTAATCAAGCAAACATTTATACAACACTAGTACTATTTACTGATATCAAACACAAAAGTCAAAGGGTTAATATATACAAATTTAATAATGAAGCCTAATAATTGAATATATGTACCTATTCTTGCGCCGATGAGTATTTCGTCGGCGTGTATGACCCAGTCATCGTAGCTCTCTCGCGGCGACAAAGCGTGCTTCCAAGATTCGTCCGCTGAGCGAGCACGTGCACGCCGCGGACGTAGCGTACCCGTCGGCGATGCCTATGAGAACGCCAACTTCACATTATATACGGTTCTGTTTTTTTAATGATATTGAGGACAACGGAGAAGGTTGTTCTCCTATATGGTAAGCGAACATCGCCGCCCATTGACAATGCGCCACAGTCCACGTATTGGGTGTGTTGCCGACTTTTTACACCACTTGATCGGCATTTTAAGGGTCTCCGATATCCTCACTCACTCAGCGGAATACAGTAGAAGCATCGTTTCAATTCATTTCACGCTTAGTATTCTGTGAGCCCGTGGTATCACTTCGGACGAGCCGGCCCAATTACTGCACCCTCATATGGTTCAGCATGGCTCTACGACGGGTGCTATAAGTGTAAGTTTATCATTAAATTTCACAGTAAACCAAATTTGTAGGAGTGAAAGACAATTTTGCAACTAGTTCTTTCTGTCTTCCATAGCAAATACGATATTATACAATTCAAAATAAATTATAATTATTTGAAAACATTATATGCTAAAAATAGTTTCATTAATATAAACTTTTTCTCTGTAATATCATCTATCTTTATCTATAAATGTAAACTAAAATCAGTTAAAGTTTCACGGCATAACCGTTTCTTATGAATTCATGTCGGGGTACCTGAGTGCTCTGGCTATGTTGCTGGTCACCCCTGTCTTTCTCGTCTTTATACTGTCTGCCCGATGTCAAGTAATTTGATGATTGTGGGGAATTATTTGTCTGAAATGCAAGAGGACGATAAGAGTTAAACGATACTTTAGTAATTTGTATATATAATTTCAATTGTAAGATTTTTTTAAAGTGACTAAGGATATTTAATATTTAATGGATTGCTTTTTTCAAATTTTTGTTACATTGTGTACTGCATTTTCATCTTTTTTTTCATTTTTATTATTAATGATCTAATTAATTATATCATAACAGAATATGCTCATTTCACATATAATAATGATATCAATAAATTGTTTCTATATTAATCAAAAGTTGCGTTATATAATACTACTTCTACATCTTATTTATATATCCTATTATATGTCCTATTGATTCCGCTAACGTTGTTTTAAAAAAAAGGGTTGCTCTTAGACAGGCGAAAATTTTGAGTTTAATTTTTTTTTATGTTGACGGTGGCAAACGAGCAGGAGGCTCGCCTAGGGCAAGAGGTCCTCTGCCTAAGGACACTCCCAGCCCTTGTAGAGCCGCGGGTGCGTTGCCGGCCTTTAAAGAAAGTGTACGCACTTTTCTAGAAGGTCCCCAATTCGTATTGGTTTGGACATATCCCCGCTGGCAGCTGATTCCACAGAGATGTGGTGCGCGGCACAAAATGCCTTAAAAAGCGCTCAGTAGCGGCGTTCCACTACTAGTACTTCCACTACGTGCCTAGGTCGTTACCTAGGGACCTTGGGAGGCCTATGTCCAGCAGTGGACATGAATAGGCTGATGATGATGATGAGTGGAACGACAAACATCGAGGTGATAGCGATGAAACTTTGCATTTTGCCTCGACGTTCTATGGAGAAATTCAGCAGCAGTTCCAAACAGCTCCTCCGAACATTCCACGTGATAGATGCGGTAGAAGATGCTCAGTGAAGCAACATCTCTACTAAACGCTAAAGATTCAAGCCGATCGGAAAGGGTCTAGTGGTCAACAATTCGAGAATATTTATAATTATGTTGAATTATTAAAAAATTGTACAAAAAAATGTTGACACATTCTCAGGTCTACCTGATATTCACAAAATATTTTATATGAATCAGACAATTGATTTTGGAGTACATACATACCAAACACTACAAGACGAGAATATTACCCTTTTTTAATGTTTTAGCGGAACACGGAGCAGGCGGGTCTCCTATGTGGTAAGAGAACACCGCCGCCCATGGATAACCGCGCCAAACTCCGCGCATTGGTTGTGTTGTCGGCATTTTACGTCTCTTAAATAGCATTTTTAAGGGCCTCTGATACCCTCACTCGCTCAGCGAAAAACAATACAAGAAGTACTTTTATGTATAGCAAATTTGTACCTGATTGTGTTTCCTTTGATGTTCTGCAAGCGTGAGTGGGCGTTGCACCATATTGATGCAGACATTCGGAGCTGAATTGGAGCGGTCCTGCTGATTCAGGGAACGCGGATGCTGCTGCCTGAAAATATCGTAATATAACAGATAAAGTCAACATTTCTTTAAGTTGTTTAATGATCTGCTTTCCATAGTAGTACTAATAATCATTATCATTATTTATTTTATAAAATTTTATTTTAAAAGTAAAAGTTTTCTTATACTTTTAAGCAAATAACATCTATTGGATTAGTTCATAATATTGAAAAATATTATAACTAGAATTAACACCCGTGGGAGATCCATGCTGAAGCGTACGCTGACGCACTAAGTATGCCGGCTCGACCGAAGTGACACCACGGGCTCACAGAATACTCAGCGTGAAATGGTACTTGTACTGTGTTGTGCAGAGTGAGTAAGGATATCAGAGGCCATTAAAAAATGCCGCTTAAGCTGCGTAAAAAGCCGGCAACACACCAATACGCGGACTGTAGCGCCGTTTTTCATGGGCGGGGGTGTTCTCTTACTATATAGCAGACCCACCTGCTCTTATTTCCACTATAGAATAAAAAATAACATTTTCTATGAATACTAAATCTTATACATATTAATAATGAAGATATATCTGGATTCCATTGACTATGTAACTATGAATTTCTATTAGTATAAAAATTGAAATTACTGTGTTTATGCAAGTTACAAAATTAGTCCATAAATAACTATTTTTCTGTTACATTTCTAGAATAGACTAGTAATTAGTGTTAGCAGAGCAATGCTGGATTAGCCTAGTGTATGAAACATCCATTTAATGTAATATAAGAGTTAGTATTTAGAGTAATGAGTAACAAAATCAATCAACTTAGAAATTATTAATCTATAATGGAAGTTGTTTCAATCTTTGAGTGAATATTCACCAGTTCATATAAAACTCCTTGTTCTTCTTAGCAGGCGATACAGACCTGCACATCATCATTCAATTATTTTATATATTTTTACTCACTTATGTTATAATAAAATTCTAGTTACAAATCAGTGGTTAAGATTCTATTTGTCCTTGTTGAAATTGCCATGATACTTTTTATATTGAAATAGCTAGTGACTAGTCAATGCATTAATAAGAAATATATTCAGATTAAGTAGAATATTATATCCAAAACTTACTTGTTTAGATTATAGCTAAATTGAGAAGGAAGGTATAATATTCCAGCTTGCGTCTCAGGATTCTTTGCAAGAAGAGCAGCATAATACGTATCAGGCATTCGAACCTGCAATAAGTGAGGAATAAATTCCCTCAATATATTGCAAAATCTTGAAATAATACTTGGCCAATTAAATATCTTGCATTACTTATTACTTTAATAGACTTACTTGGTTACAGATACTAGGCACTTTGTCAGCACACCGCTGATGGAACTTAAAGTTGCATTGTGAGCAGTAAAACCCATTAAAGAGCAGTCTTCGACAGCATTCACAGAATGCAAGGGTAAAAAATGTCTTGCGGGTATATTGGTGAGACATGTGGGACATTATGGGTAGCTTATCCAGTGTTCTCACTGTGACCTGTAACTCACAAACAAACTATAAATGCTAACTCTTTATATCTATTAAAACATTATATACAGTTCTTAATTTTTACAATACATAGATTTATTCATAGTTAAGTTTTTAATACATTTTTAGTAAGAACATTGACATATAATTAAATTTTTATCATATGAATATTTATGTTTTAATAATCTTTAATTAATTTTAATAACATAGATAAACAGTGAACAATAAATGTTCCAACATTAACTTATGTGTTAAAAAAACTTAAACAGCTGTTTAGTTTGTGTGAAACAATCAAAAACGATGTGTACTTTAAACTGACCTCTTCAGCATCTATCATAGTTATATCAATATCCCACGGTATCACTTCATCGTTTCCTGTCCTCACCACTTCACATATTTCACACGTCAAGTTCCGTAGTTTCAGCGCTTTCGAAAGTGCTTCACGTAAACTCACGCCCTCCTTCACCTGAACGCTGGTGCGCTGCTGATTTGGCAGATGCGCCCGAAGAAATACTTTCGGCTGCCTCGTAAGCGTATCGAACTTTTTATTCTCATCCTGCCACGAATACTCCTCACTCCTATCCGGCGATTCGGATTGTAGTAACTCCCTTAAAGTTCGTTCCCTAAGTTCTAAATTATGCAGTTTCGCCGTCAACTCTTGGTATTCAGTAAGATATAACGACGGAGGATGCTGCAAACCAGCGAATTTCGCGTTAAGAGCATCGATGTTTTCACGGGTCACATTTATAATATTTTGAATATTTCTTATTTCGTATGTTGGGTCGGCTATGTCGTCACTATCAGTGGATGTCGACATATTGTCACTGTTAAGTGATAATGCGGGGATATTTCCATTAATTTTTCTTGAACAATTTTCCTTTTCTCTAGTAACTGCCATTTCTTTTCTTATTATTTTTTCTCAATTTTCTCCGCGCACACTCGCGCAGATCAAACGTTGTTTGTTGCCATTTTTGACATGACAATGACTTATCACATTGTTAAAAAAAAAAATAATAACATTCAAGTTAATAGTACACAAGGTCGGTCGTAGTCATTTTTGTAAGTTCAAATGTATGTAAATAATTTATTATAAAACTAAAATTTTTAAGCATATTTGTTATTATTGTCAGCTGATTAAATCAATTATATATTTGAAGAATAAGTAACAACTTATTTATATTGCAATATTATCATGTGTAACGTGTTATGTTGTTAAGATTGTAACATGTGGGCAGTCTCAAAATAAACACTTAATTAAGCTCATGTGTATCTATCATTTAACAGTTTCTTAATTTATAAATACTAAAACAAAACAATGTTATATATCATATATCAAATGCCATCATTTGATGTTAAAAATGTAAACTACCAGCTATATAGAAAGATTGGAAATGTACTTTTTAGCAAACAAAGTGACGAGTTGCAATTACCAAGTCTAATTGCGCTTATGGGAGAAGAAGCTTACAAACTTTTTTCTTTGGCCAGTCCAAAGAAGCCATCGAAGTTAACCTACACTGAGTGGTAAGAATTATGTCATTGCAAACCAAGCCCAAACGATTAATTTCAACTGAAAGAAATAAGTTTCGGCAGTGGCACTATACTACATAACTTTTATAGAAGACGCGCCGACCGAATCAAGAAATTCCGTAACGAAAATAAAACCTAACGGCCCTCAATCGTCTACCGCTCGCATGTACCATACACGAGCCATAAGGTAAGCCACAAACATATTGCCGTCTCTACTGCACTTACTACACAAAGGGTTATCTGACGTATTATGGTTAAATTAAACTCTTTCAAAATTAGGTTTTTAAAACATTAACGCTACTAGAATTATATTGATTGTGTATAAGGTTTTATTATCTAATCTAAATTCTAAATTATTCTTATTTTATAATGAAAATTAAAGCTTCATCATTATTATCATTTCAGCCGTAGGACGTCCACTGCTGGACACGCCTCCCCCTTGGACCTCCATGAATACCTAAAAAAAAAATAAAAAATAAAGACTTATGTAACCGGGAAATTATTGTTTATGCTCTAGAATATTGTTTAAATTGTATATGATGTTTAAAGTTTATCACATACAAAGTTTAAGTTTTAATAAATTATTTATCTGATAAACTATGGCGTTATTGAACTTACATGGTGAAATTAGTGTGAATAATTTAAATCAGTTTGCTACTTAATTAAAGACAGTTAATATATCTGTGTACCTATGTACAACTGCCGTTGCTAGTGATTACCTGTACGTGAAAGAAAAATAGGTATATTTACATATTTAGAGATGATTCTTTTTACATCTGTTATAAGTCAAATCCAAATTTAACTAAAATCTTTTTTATTTTATTCTATAGCGGACAACGGAGCAGGTGGGGTCTCTCCTCTATGGTAAGAGAACACCGCTGCCTATGAACAACCGCGCCACAGCTCACGCATTGGTTGTGTTTCCGGCTTTATTACGCCGTTTAAGCGGCAGTTTTAAAGGCCTCCGATATCCTCACTCACTCTGCGAAACACAGTACAAGTACCGTTTCACGCTGAGTATTCTCTGAGCTCGTGGTATCACTTCGAATGAGCCGACTCAATTAGTGCCTTAGCATGGCTCTCATGGGTGAAAAACTTATCACAATACAACTTTCGAGGAAATCTTAAATACTGTTATTTAATTATGCCATCACTGATTTCATTTCAGAACCGTTTTTGGATATCAAACAGTTGTCAAGAGATCCGTTGACAATTGACATTAGATATTTATAAATAAGTTTTACTTATTTATACAGTTTCAATTTTCAACACATTGAATTCAAATTACAAGTGTGCCAACTGCAAACTTGAAAAGGTGTTAGATCATTCGATTCAGAGTAGCTCTGTTGAAAACTATACTACAAATAAGGACCATTTTGGTTAAAAATAATTCTTTTTCTATGTTAAAGAATCAAGCACGATGTCAGAACATATGCCCGACTTTCACAAATATGCCTGCGATGTTTATAATCCTATTGAAGTCGGTTCAATTGATCGTAAGTTATCGATTGATGATGGTATGATTTTTATTATTTTTACTTGCAGTAATTATAATAACCATTATATATTATCAGGAACAGATACAGAGCCTCATGATCGTGCAATTATAAGAGCAATGCTATCTGAATACACACCTAATAAGATGGTTAAAGGAGATCCTGATCACACTATATTTATTGCTCGGCTTAATCCAAGAACCACACAGGTTTTATTTCATTTGTCCACATTTTTGTTTCTGTATTTTATTCTGTATATGTAATAAATAATTTTTCTGGATTTTTTAGGATACTATTGTAACAGAATTCTCCAAGTTTGGAAAAATTAAAAGATGTCGTCTTGTAAAAGATATTGTTACAGGAAAATCAAAAAAATATGCCTTTTTAGAGTTTGAAAGCAGGTATAGTGTAGAAAAGACATTAAAAGAAATGAATTATGAATACATTGATGGTTCTGAAATCATTGTTGAAAGAGAAGCAGAGAGGAGGCTACAGGGATGGAAGCCCCGAAGACTTGGTGGAGGTTTTGGTGGCAGAAGAGAATCTGGACAGTTGAGATTTGGATGTGTTGAAAGACCTTTCAAGAAACCATATTTAGTCTCTGCAAAAAATGAACAATGCTCAAGTAGACATTATTATTGAAATTGACAGGTAATAACTTAAATCAAGATGGATATGAAATGTCAATTAACACATACATAATGTATTTAAAATGTGAACATGTGTATTGTCTTCTGCAATCAATTTCAACGTTGGTGCAAAGCCTTCACAAGAACAGAGGTTTATCTTAGCCTATTACAAGCTGTTCTTCTTGCAGGTTTTATAGCATTCCTTATTTTTCTCACTTTACATTTCATAGGATGCAGCAAAAAAGATGGATTGGCACACTCTGCTACTGAAATTAGTCACACCTCATCAATTATAGAGAAGAATTTGAGTCTATCTACTAAAAGTTTATCCATATCAACTCATCGACTCTTACCAAAAAATGTAGACTGCACTTGGGATCCATCACAAACAACAAAAGCAAGCAGACATTATTACCTAACAAAAAACAGAAAACCATTTGATTTTCACAATAAACCTAAACCAATAGATACAAGTATATTATATGGCAATGATAGTGATGGAATTATTGATGTCGATCGAAAAGTATTTGTGCTAGCATTAGTGAAGATAAAACCACTAAATAATGTTATTTTTGGTTGTATACTTACAGCACTTAATAGACTCTGGTTAATAACTGCTGCTAGTTGCATAGAGTCAATAGAAGAGGTAGATTCCTTAGATTCATTTGTGATAATGGAGAATTATGGAGAAATAAAGCAAGGACCAATCCATATGCTGTCAGATATAAATATTCATCCACTTTATCAAGGCACAAACAAAAGCTATGATCTTGTAGCCATTAAATCGAAAGACAAATTGAATAAGCATAAAATTGCTCAGTTACCAAAGATTCTAGATTATCTTTTAAATAATTTAGGAGAGCGTCTGGAAATCCTTGGGTTTGGCAAGTTTAGGTAAACAAATTTCTCCCCACTTTCAATTTCAGCTAATTGTAATTCTAGCAAGCACTTTTACTGGAATGCCATTTTCAGGAGCATAGACAAAAATCCAATAACACGTGTCGTCCGAAGTGTAGCTGTCCACCTTGTGCCTCTTCAACGATGCGATTCTGGTGATGAATGGGCCCTGAGACATCTCTCAAATGGAGAGACAGTTTTTAGGCCTGAGTGCGATGCAAAAGGTGGACCAATGTGCGCTGCCGCCTCTCCCGGATCTTTCGCCTGTAACTATTGCGCAGGGGCACCTATATTGCGTGGCAATGTACTTTTGGGAATCATGAGTGATAATAAACATTGTGGGCTTTCGTGTGAACCAAACCTGTATGTTAATCTTGCAACTGTTAGGGATTGGATAGAGTCCATTATTCACTTGGAATAATTTATCATATTTAAATAATAAAACCTTCAACTAAATATTATATTTTCATTTAAATTAAACTATATACTTTTTTGTTTATTAGGAATGATTATGTTAAATATATAGAAACGTCGTAGAATGACAGTGATTGATAGAGTTAAAATCTGATAATCTCGCAATAGTTGCGCGTTACTGAAATAGTGCGTTTGGATTTATGGCTGCGAATAAAGGTTTGATAGCGTGTTCTTTCGTAATGGCGGCGTTGGTGATCGGAGCCCTTACTGTATCCATATTTCAATTCATCACGGCCGCATCCAACGATATGCTGTTAGACGTTGTTTAATACAACTACATACATTTGTGTGAACATGTTATAAAATAAAACAAACAACAAAGCATTAACATAAACAATTTATTTAAATATTTGATATCATTGAATTATTATACATTTCTGAAATCGGAATATATAGCGAGTTGACGCGTCATAATATACAGATAACGAATATTCTATACATTATATTTCTATGACCAATATGATGGCCTCTCAAACTCTTTACAAATGGTACTGTACATTACTGATAGCGAATTCCGATAAAATAGCGACGGAATAATATAGAACCTATTGCACCTCTTATATTCTATAATACATAATTATTGCCCAATTTCAATCCCCTGGAACAATTCAAAATCCAATAAAGGCAAAAGCTAGTCCTTTTACATTTTATTATTTTAAATACATTGATTCAAAATAAATCTAATATATAATACTAATTTCCACAAATCACAAGTTCAGACTATGACCTGCAATAACCTAGTAGATGAAAGAAAACTAACAAAGGATGTCACCGAGATGAATTTACCAAAGTGTATACACCACCAGATATTTTCTAGATTTACATGAAGCTGGCACTTATACTGTGATAGGAAATAAATCATGAAATATATTTATTAGGGGCAGATAGAAAGAAGCTTATAGAATTAAGAGGCTAGAAAACATTAACCAAATCACTTATAAATAAATTTCGATGTTCCACAGGGTTCTCTGTAGCCTTCCTTCACTCGGACAGAGCATTTAGATTTAACTTCTAAGGAAAATTCATAAGTAAGGTGGTTAATGATTAAATCATTTTAATACAAATTTGACGATAATAATTAATTAAAAGCATTGAGCAAATAAACAATATCTTGTTAAAATATATATCCCACTGTCTGTGAGAAAAATATCATCACGATCGTGGTTTTCGTTACTGTGGCACAACTAAACTGCTTAGTTGACAAGTTAATTCATATTTCACCTAAAGCAGCGCCATTTTAAGAGTACTAATAATAAGTTGTGAACCTTCAACGAATGAATAATCAGTGCAAGAATCTAATCATAATTTCTATCCCGTAATAAAATCTATATATAAACGTATTGCGCATAACACCACACCTCTATCATGTTTAGCAAGAACTATTTTGGATAGTGTGTGTAAAATATATTTTTATAAAACCCATCGACATCGCTACATGCCAATAGCAACGCCTCAACAAATGCGTTGACAGTTTAGTAATGACAATTACAAATATAAACTCATGGTAGATGTGATTCGTTATGTCAACATTGTCTTTTGATGTCTGAAAGATGTCAATAGAAATACAGGAATGTTGTTATGAAAATCACGGTCTTAAAAACTAAAACGCAACGCAATAAGAGAACATTGAAAATAAATAGAGGACGAAATTAAAATTATCCATCGTATTTTGAAATTTTTACAGTTACAGTAAATAACACTGTATTTTACAAATAGAAACTAAAATTATATATATTAAAACCGTACATTCGGATCAACCAAGTGATTTATTTCCATTAACTGAAACGCAGTGAGTAAATGAAAGATCTCAACATCTCAGTACCACTAGATGGCGCTACGCTCAGGTTCCATTGAGGTCGGGTCGTAAAATCCACTCTGAAAGATAGTTACAATATTTAAAATGCTATATTTGGAATAGTTAAATAACAAACCACTTTAAATAATTAACTATATGGGTATTAAAATATAAATTCATAATGATTATAGGTCGCGCAGTAAGTTAATAGAAGTTAATACAGATTTATCAGCGATATTTGTTCTATTTATAACCAGTAGTAAACTTTATACAGGTTTCTTCAATTTTTTCTGTAATGATATCGTGGCTATTGTGGCTACAGTATTATTAATTTGCTTTAATTTATCTACTATTTCATGAGATTACTTTTGCCGAACGATCTTAACTTATTACGAGACCTATACCTACTAACATTTGATAAATGATAATTCTATAATACTAGTTGACCTGGATAATATTGTTTTGTCATATAAAATGATGTCATGTAATATCATGTAAAATGGCAAAAAAATATTTTCACGACATGTCACGGCCTTTTTATATGTATTATAAAGCAATGCTTTTTATATGCATATACAATTATTCTCTAGAATTGAATCATAAAGCGATCGTAAGAAATATCATTCGAATGTTTTTGATCGACTTACTATGCCAACTACTACAAATAATCCTTTCAAGTTTTCGAGGTAATATATAGTTTTCTATTAGCGAAAGAATTTACAAGATTGGTTCAGTAAATCCAGAGCTTACCCTCTACAACGCCACAGACACACACCTTACCTCTTTCCAATATTAATACAGATGAAACTTGATCTTTATACTCCAAATTTTACACATTGTTATTATTATAATATTTCATCTTAAACTTGTGATGTCTATATTTTGTTTATTGTTAAATACTAAAAAAATGTTTTCTTTGAATATCTACCATATCAGTGTCCATTCGGCACTTTCTCATCCTGGATGCGTGAAACAAGTAATTGTCTTCAGGATTATCGTTATTTTACATGAATAGACTATGATACTATCAGGGTAGACGAACCAACGGCAGGCGACACAAGATTTTCGATGCGTTTTTGGATGTAGTTTATTATTATTTTCCAAATAAACAGAAAGTCAAAATTATTTGATATCACGTCAATGACTCCGTTTTTTTTAGAAAAAAATGGCACGTTAATGTATAAAGGTTCGCCTACACTGTGCTAGATGTTTTAAATTATTGGACTACCTGAAGAGGAGGGGTTTCTGATGGTGGAACGGGAGAAGGAGGCATTGACAGTAGTACTCGCTCCTATTGTCAGTTAGAATATTTATATAACTTATTTATATAAAATATATTTTGTTTTTATATATACTTATATATATGAGATCTCTACAGTATCTGAATAGCTTTCCGGCATTTTACACCGCTTCAGCTGTATAATTTCAAGTACCTCCGATATCCTCACTCACTCAGAAAAACACTGGGAGCCCGTAAACTTCGATTTCAATTAAATATTTTTAACTAATTGGGAATAGTGACAATTAAGAAATTAAATATAAATTTAGCTGTATTAAAATTAGCAGGTGAGCTGATGTTTGAATAAAAATCGGAACCTACCTGAGGCACGGGCGCTGGTACGAAGTACTGCGGAGGCGCCGCAGGTGGCGCCGGTGGCAGATCCGGAGGTGGTAGTGCCGCTGGCGGCGGAGCACCTGCTGGGTTGAATACGTCCACGTATGACTTCTTCAAGTCTGGAAAATTTCATAGCATCATTTAAGTAGTATCATTCGGAATCTATAGGTTTAGTAGATAGAAATTGCCGCTACATATTACTAACTACCATTTTACGCTGAGTATTCTGTGAGCCGGTGTTATCACTTCGGATGAGCCGGCGTATGTGCGTCAGCATATGCAAATACAGCATATGCATCAGAAATTGGTGAATCTAGATAACTTATAAATTATAGAAACTCTGATAATTTTTACGATTTCGGTAGTCGAGTTAACTTTATAGGACTCATATTTTTATCTGTTATAAAAAAGTTATATAGATGTTAAATAATGAAATACTCACTTCTTCCTCTTTGCATTCGAAGTAAGTTGCCACCCGCGCCGCCAGGCAGACTCGGCGCGAGGGCCGACACACCGGGCGGAACGCCCATTGGCGACTGCAGCGGCGTAGATGTTAAACTATTACACACAATTAATTCATATCATCATCAGCCTGATGTTTTGCGATCATGAATATTTAATTCATATAAGGCGCCGTTCATGAATCGTTTTATCGATTAATATAAGAAGCGCGAGGCGATTTGAGCCTCGATTTCAGTAACTATGCTCACAAAACCACAATACCATACAAAATGTAATAAAAAATAATATCTTGATTTACATTTTTTTCTGTTTTGTATGCATTTTGTAATAAAATATATTCTGATAATCTTATATAAGACTAACTATTACTATTTGATTTATAGGTAGTTTTGATTATGGGGAGTGTGACGTCGCAAGTAAAATGGTATAGGGCATCATAGTGTAAATTAGTTTGGGAAGCCCTATTATAAACTATAACTATTGAAATGCACACATTGGGATACATTTTCTTTAGATAGATTTATAAGTAAAAAATATCTTACGGTTGAGCCGGAGTGATACGCGGCGGTGGCGGCGGTGCTACGGGCTCGTCTTCCGGCGAATCCCGGTTAACCCATTTCTTGGTGGCCTCGTCCCACACAATCTGCACAATTAGACACATATTTTCACAACTGTCCCAAGAATACGCTGAAACCCAGCTAACTAGCACCGCTTACTTGAAAGGAATAAAAGTCGAGATCATAATCACTAAAACCAAACTCAAAACGAAATAACACATTAATTTTATTTCGACTTCTTCAAAACTCCAAGTTAATATTCATTATAAAAAATAACATGTTTTATGGCATACAAATTTTATATTTTAAGGCATTTAAAATAAAATGTAGTCAAAGAAATAAGATAAATAAAAGACGAAGCGTAGAACACTCGTTTATTTATATGAAATAAATATATACTGAAGAATAAAATAAATACAATAATAAATATACTACATAATGTATATAGAAACATTTTAATTCAAGCATTGGATGATTAAAACAATTATAATTATATACAATATATCAATTTAAATTAATAAACAACATATAATTTGAAATACACATACCAGTACATATTGAGAATATTTTGATGTTTATGATTAATAAATTTATCTGATCTTAGAAATGAAACTTCTTTAGGCGCAGGAGAGAAATTGTTTACGATTGAAATTCAATAATAATAAAGCATCACGAAGATTTACAAGTCCCGCCACGCGATGGAAAGACGATCTCATGAAGGTCGCGGACAGCCGCTGGATCCAGATCGGTCAAGATTGCAATGTGAGGATGTCTTTGGGGGAGGCCTATGTCCAGCAGTGGACTTAATTGGCTGATGATTACGAAGATGTGCAGCGTTTTTGTCGAAGTGGAAAAGAGCGATTGAAACCGATTAAGAGTGAGAAAATGTGAGCGTAGCATGAAGTAATAATGCTTTATCTAAATTAATATCAATAGAAATCGCGTCGAATAATATAAATATCTAAGAAATACATTTGAAAAATTAATTTTATAATCTGTACTAATTGTCGACACTTAATATTTAAATGACAATTAAATTAATTGAATTCCTAACAAATCCTTTTTCCCTTCTCGTCTCGGAAAGTCTCGGAAATCTAGTTTTAGATTTGTATATATATAAACAAGATTTAAAATTTTGTTAGAAATTACACTTGTGACGTGTTTTTATAACAGAACACATACTAAATGCCTTTTACCTACAATAGCGTAGGCATAGGCTTATGTTTAAGCAATGGGGCACTTACTGTAGGGTTCTTATCATCGGGAAGAATCATCTGATTTGGCGCCATTCGAGTGAGCTTTGTTATGATGCCGCCAAACCATCCCCCCTTTTTGTTATTCCCCTTGACGTCTATAGCTCCCTTGTTTTCTATTTTGGCAGCTTTGGGGGTGTCCGTTTCACGATCCGGTTGCTGTTGGATAACATGAAACAATCCTTTTAATATACGTAAGTAACAATTCAATTAATATTCATTTAAAGGTTTTCATGGAGGTTTTTCATGGAGGTCCAAACGGGGGGCCTATGTTCGTTTATAATGGTGGTAAACGAATAGGAGGCTCACTTAGGGTAACCGTTACTAACATTACATGGGCTCATTGCAGATCCACGTCAAGGAATACCAGATCGGCTGAGAAAATCGCCTCTGTACTTGAGAGTGTTCATAATAACGCCGAGGTCTTGCGAGAATTTTGCATCGGGACTTGGGCCTGCATCCGTACAAGATCCAACTGACCCAAGAGCTCAAGCTAAATGACCATATACAACGCCGTGTGTTCGCTAATTTTAACATCGCCCCACCTTGTTGAAAGACCCCATATAATAACCCTTCCGTGTAAGACGATTCTTAATTGTTGCTTTGCATACCTGCAACGGTAGCTGCATAATTTCTAAACGTGCTCGAAACGAAACAGCCAGCTTATGTCTGTTTCTTGTAATAATCTGATGTATGTCACTATTTTTCTTATACATAATAATATATTTTGAGTCAACCGTCAATGCACATGACCAACCTCGCCACAGTGCACGCTCTAATTGCGTTGCTTGCTTTATTACGCCGCTTAAGCGCCATTTTTAAGGGCCTCCGATATCCTCACTCACTCAACGAAACGCAGTAGAAGTACCGTTTCAAGAACCAGTACCATTCACGTTGAGTGTTCTGTTTGCCCGTGGTATCATTTGTGATGATCTCACTCAATTAGTGCGGTTGCATATGCTTCAGCATCAGTCTCCTACGTGTGAATTGATTGTTTCAATAGAAATAAGTGGTACTCACATTAGCGCTTGGCGGTGGATCGTTGTCATAGTTGTTGAACAGGGCTGGACGGGATGCACCCGGCATCGTAATGGTAGGCGCCGGCTGTTCAGACGTACCATTTTGGTCCTGCTGTGATACAAATTCCTTAAATTAGTACAAAAGGGCCCACAATGCACCCATAGCAAGAGCTGGTGCGTGTCCATGGGCAGGAACTACTTATCTTGGAAAGGCTTCTGCTGGTTGAGTTCCTATTTTCATTATAAAAACCATCGATTTTCAAAAGTATGTTTATATTGGAAACTACTTCTTTTGCAGGATTACACGGTTCCTGGATTTCATAAATGAAATTTTTATAAGTCTTAAAGTTAATTGCACTAATAGAAGAAATGAATTTAAATTAAAACTTTGGGAAAAAACTTCTAGTAATGTCTAAATATTTTAAATTAAATGATTCTTAGCAACAGTACACAAAATAACTGGGACTCAATAATACGCCATTGTTATTTTACATTTTTAATATTCAATAAATAAGTATACATTAGGGCAATAGTGCAAATAAATAAAAATGCATGTATAGCAGTCATTTTCATAATAAAAATTCATAACATCTTTAAAGTTTGTGCGGTATGAATTAAAAATAACAAAAATCTTATCTTAAATAGACATTGTTATATCGCAAAAGTAAATGAATCATTAGCACGTTTGTTTTTTTAAATAAGACAAATGCTTAGATAGAGGCAAATTTGCCATTTATGGAATAATTAACAGGCAGATCTCATATCACAGATTAAATTTAAAAGATTCATAATAGACCAAAAACAACAACAGTCGATAGTGAGAAACTACACTTAAGTGACACTAGCGTCAAAAGCAGTGGAAAACATTACATTGCGCATAAAAGCATTTAAATATATTAAAAATATGATGTATGGCAACTCAAGTATCACAATCCGTAAAATATTGTAAATAGTTTAACTTTATGTCAATTTCCGAACATATAATAACGATAAAAGACAAAAACCCTTTCCAATTTCTTGTATCTTGTGTAATTACAATCAAAAATTTATAGCTTTGCCCTAACACTGCACGTAAGTGTAAGAGCATCTGTTTTTTTTGTTGTCACATTTTATACGCAATTAGTTGCAGACGCTTTTGCATATGTTGCTAACCTTCGGTATGTTTTATTCGTAGAAACAACTAGAGCTAATTTAGTATGAATGGTTCGTCAATGTCAAAGGTCTTCGGTCCTGTCACGTAGTATCTTGCATCTCGTTCGCGTAAGAAGGCCTCGGCGGGTGGTTCGTCAAGATCCAACGGCTCGTCGATTTCAAAGGTCTGGGGGGAGCGGCCCGCGCGATACCCCCGCCGGTACATGTTAGCACGGCGAGCGAGCATCGACTCGAATATCCTCACCGTGTCGGGCAAACCTATGCCTTCGGCTTCGTCGTCGGAGGAGGACTGTCGTTCGCAGGGCTCATCGATGGGGTACGTGCCGCCGAACACCAGAGGCTTGAAGAGTGGCGAGTGGCCGGCGCTCAGAGCGGGACGTGGGGCGATGTGTGGGTTTCGACGGGGCGCAGGGCGCAGCGGGGCGAAGCGGTGCGCCAGCGGCACGGGACCACGCCGCCGCAGTCCGCGCGCGCGCTGCCCACAACACGCGTTAGCCGACTCACAACACACACGACACTTTTGCCACGATACATCAACTTTATAGAACAACAACTATTTGTATAGACAAAACGCGCGAAATTTTTTCAAGATACGATCTCTGCTAAATAAGCATTAACCTGACATACTGAAGTCTACTCCAGAGTTTGTTAATTCGTAATTAAGATTTTTTATGGTATAGCGGACAACAGAGCAGGTGGGTCTCCTATATGGTAAGAGAACACCGCCGCCCATTGACAACCACAGTACGCGCATTGGTTGTGTTGCCGGATTTTTACACCGTTTAAGCGGCATTTTAAAAGGCCTCAGCGAAACACAGTAGGAGTACCGTTTCAAATATCATTTCATGCTTGAATATTCTGAATCAGTGCGTTAGCATATGCTTCAGCATGGCTCTTCGGCGGGTGATCAAGGTAGTAAAAATGCGAACTCACCTCTCCATATTGGTACTGTGAGTCACCCTGCCAGTAGGGATCATCCCGGTTCCATTCCCCGCCATACGTATATTCTGTGTCGTTGCCTCCATAGGTATAGTCATCTGTTGCGCCCGTAAACGCGTACTCGGTCTCAGTAGACGCGGGCGCAGACTCTGGGATAGGCGGTTGGTAGTACTGGGGATAATCTTGTTGCTCTTGCTGCTGTTGTTGAACTTCTGGGTAGTTTTGAGCTTGTAGAGTCTGAAATTGCAACATAAATTTATGAAGTTGTATAAAACTAAAGCAATTATTACTAAAAATATATTATTGAGATTTAGAGAATTAAATTATCACACAGATTTGTTTAATTGTTGGAATAGTTTTATTTAATATCCTACCTGTTCAGCCCACTGTTGAGGTGAATAGGGATCTGAAAGAGGCTGATGTTGTGGCGTATTCTGCAGTGAAGCTTCCACCTGGAATATACAACAATATTATTTGACACCAGATTTTGATTTCAGCTGGTTATATATCGAACACAACGCAATTTCGTCTATAAAATGAGTTTTAATTTTATTATCTTTCTTAGAAGATCCAAGAAAGATAATAAAATTTAAAAACCCGGTAGGCCAGCGATTATCAATCTATTTCAAACACGGATTAATCAAACACGGATATTCAACGACAGTTTTGACGAATCAACCCCTTAGAAATTTAAACAACAAAAAATTAGTATTTGGGCAGAAGCTCCGCAGACTACACCTTGGGAAACAAAGCGGTAGACCATTTGACTTTTAGCAAGTTTAAATTTACAATCACTTTAGTTTTCCATTAACAAAATACTCAATGTGAAACGGTACTTGTACTGTGTTCCACTGAGTGAGTGAGGATATCGGAGGACCTTATAAACACCGCTTAAGTGGCTTATGAAGCCGGAAACACAACCAACGCGCGGACAGTGGCGCGGTTGTCCATGGACGGCAGTGTGCTCTTACTATACAGGAGACCCACCTGCTCCGTTATCCGCTATACTATAAAAAAACTGAATGAATTACTGACCGAAGCAACAGCCACTGACTGCGTCATATTCCTCAGATCTTGTATCCAGTTGTGGTGTCTGGGAGAGGGCTCCGTGCTACCTTCGCCACTACCATCACCAACTTCGACAGCCTCCTCACCAGCCCCTTCCGCTGGGTCGTGGTATTTCAACCTGAACACAAATACATATTAACCCAAACCTATATCACTTGTGGGAGAGCCTGAGGCATATGTGGACGCACTTATTGGGCCGGCTCGTCCGAAGTTATACCATGGGCTCACAGAATACTGAGCGTGAAACGGTACTTGTACTGTGTTTCACAGAGTGAGTGAGGATATTGGTGGCCTTTAAAAGTCGCTTAAGAGGCGTAAAAAGCCGACAACACAAGCAACGCGCGGACTGTGGCGCGGTTATTCATGGGCGGCGGTGTTCTCTTATCATATAGAAGACCCACCTGCTCCGTTGTCCGCTATAGAATAAAAAAACCTTAAATGGCGCTCATATTAAAAATTCCAATGAACGTTTAGTGTTTTCTCAACAAAAGGAAAATTATTAACGAACCTGTCAGCTAGATGCGTCAGGACCGCCAGTAGGGCTGGTGGCTGTGCAGAAGGTCGCGCAAGAGCGGCCCGCCCCACAGCCTCCGTGTACCGTAGAGCACGTTCTACGAACCCGCATTCAGCCAACCGGGTGGCTAATACAAACTTGTAAACCTGCAATTCATTAAATCATACTTTAATTAGTATAAAAACTAATTTAATATCAATCTTTGGTAGTCTCGTAGCAAGCAGTTTAAACAGTCTACCATGAAGCGAGAGATACCGGGTTTGAATCCCAGTTAGGACAATTATAATTTAATTAATAAAGTCTCTGGAAAGGCGTGACAGTAGCTGGATGAGTTTCTTAATACTATGGCACCCGTGGGAGAGCCATGCTGACGCACTAATTGGGACGGCTCGCCCGAAGTGATACCACGGACTAACAGAATAATCATCGTGTATTGGTAGTTGTAGTTAAAACGGTACTTCTATGTTTCGATGAGTAAGTGTGGATATAGGCCCTTAAAAATGCCACTTAAATGGCGCAAAAAGCCAGCAACACAACCAATGCGCGGACTTTAGCGCGGTTGTCCATGGGCGGTGGTATTCTCTTACCATATAGAAGACCCACCGGCACGGTTGTCTGCTACTATAAAAAAATTACAAACTCTAATTAGTTTTTTTTTGTATAGAAAGTAGGAATATAATTTAAAGTTATACCTGCAGATCGTCGATAATGTAATCCTGACTGAGCGAGACCGCGTACTCGTAGATCTCAGTTGCGAATATTGCCTGAGTGGTGGCGAAATGCGACAGTGTGTTGGCTTTCCCGTCCGCTAGTATCAAGGAGAGGCGTGGCGGAGATTGTAGTGTCTGTGAGGGCGCGGTGTATGGCGCCACGGGGTGCTGGGTAAATGGTACCCCAGCTGTCAGGTAACAGAACTGGGCGGAGTATAAAAGCCCGCGTGCTGCTAGAGAGTCCCCTGAAATATATAAAAAAATTATCGTATTTTTTTTATTTAAGAGGTAAGGTTTTATTGACAGGAGGAAAAATTTAAATTCTCAAGAGAATATATCCTAATAGATTAGTAGGTGAAAATTTAATTAATACATACATAAATACGAATTTATATGATAGATTACCAAACTGTGTGACCGTCCGTCTGTCCTGTTCCTGCTTAGTCGAAGGATTTGCGAGAAGGATGGCCACATGCGGCCGCCAATCACCCCATCGCACGTCGCCAACGCACTGTGGCAAAACATTATTTTAAAGCACAACTACTTTCATAAGAGATTTCTTAAATAAAATATAACTCCAACACAGAAATATCAAAAAGATTCGCGTTATTACACTATGACTTATTAATTATTTCTATTTACTTTTAGCATTCTGTATAATTAAGGTAAACGTGGCGTTGATAATTGAAGCAGACTCTTAACTTTTCTTTTAATTAAACAATGGCTAACGAGAACGAGGCTCTTAGGATAACCGGGCCTCCGCTCATGGGCACGCGCCATTGCAATACCGACATTAAATCCTATCCGTAACAGGGATAGGTACGCTATTGTTTTGTAACTCTATACTTTACTCAAGACGCTACAGGAACTTCCCTGCAGACATCCATACAAATAGCGCAAGACAGGGGTGTCTGGAAGGAAATGGTGGCCAGATTAATGCACACTAGCCACGTTCCTCAGTCATTAAGTTAAGACAAAGAACTTTAATCTATGGTCTTTTTTTATATATATAAATAATAATTTAATCGGTCTCTGGAAAAACAGGACAGTGGCCCGGCGAATGTCTTAATACTGTCGCACCCGTAGGAGAGCCATGCTGAAGCATATACCGACGCACTAATTGGAAAGACTCGTCCCAAGTGATACCACGTGCTCACAGAATACTCACTGTGAAACGGTACTTGTACAATGTTTTGCTGAGTGAGTGCAGATATCAGAGGCCCTTAAAAGCGGCGTAAGAAGCTAGTAGCAGAACCAATGCGCGGTCTGTGACGCAGTTGTTCATGGGCGGCGGTGTTTTCTTTCCCATCTACTCCGTTGTCCGCTATACTAAAAAAAACGTACTGTGGCAGCAGGCGGTGCGCGTTGGGCCCGCGCGGCGTAAAGCGTGTGTAGCGGGTCTGTGGGCGACAAGGCGGCCACGAATCGCGCAGACACAGCGCCCCTAGTTCGCCTCTCGCATCCCGCAGCCAGTGTTAGGGCGTGCGCCCACAACCCACTGGTCATCGCCCACTCTGGGAATGTAAAAAATAATTATAATGATACAGTGTAATCTCGATAACTCGAACATCGTTTAGTCGAAACCCTCTTGAAGTCGAAAAAAATTCTATTCTCTTCCGCTGAACCTCTAACTACGCAGTAATTTTAATTAATTATACTTTATACTCGAACAAAATATATTTCATTGTAGTTAGTAAAATATTGTGGCGTCTCATTTGGACTTCTCTGAGATCGAATAAAAATTCCATATCAGTAAGATCATAATAGAATCATAGCAATAAAATCTAGGCCTGGGGACCACCCCAGGCGTAGATCGTGTAACCACACGATCACCACGGCATCATCATGACACCAAGATCCTTTTAGTTTTTTCTAGTACATTTAAATTTATATAAATAAATGTGTATCATAAATCTAAGTCGAATTATTTATATAATTTCTTATACACCGCACTTTGAAGTCAACGAGCAAATAAATCCTATGCATCTCAAAATTCTTGTTAACTCGAGAAATCATTAACTCAATTTTTTAAATTTCCCTTGACATTCGAGTTATCGAGAACTCACAGTATGAGCATACTTCACATAGGAATATAGTTTAAGAAATAATGCAGGATCAAATAAAGGCTTTTATATGGTTTTCTCAACTAACATTGGGATATGAACTAACAGATATATTGTAATTTAAAAATACATTTATTTTCTTTGGAAACAATAGCCATGACTTAAGAATTTGTTAAAAAAAAATTCATGCAACCAAATAGCAACCAAAATATTATTGAATACCATTTTCATATAAGAGAGGACGACATCTATCGTGTCATATTATGAAATTGTATCAATTGTGTTTAGTATATCACGAATGCTACTAAGGAGGGTAGAAATTACCGAGTGCCTCCTGTTGGCTGCCATAGATGAGTAATTCCCTCATCTTCTCTATCGCTGTCTTCTCGTCCGGTACCTCAGGCTCGAATGCCACTGAAAAAAAT
The DNA here is from genome assembly GCA_018230265.1 of Delias oraia. Classification (NCBI taxonomy): domain Eukaryota; kingdom Metazoa; phylum Arthropoda; class Insecta; order Lepidoptera; family Pieridae; genus Delias; species Delias oraia. The sequence continues at coordinate 1,783 of DWCF01001518.1, read as the reverse complement.
TGCTATTTAGTTCATCAATTCTGCGTCGAAATAGTAAATATAAGACCCGTCCGTGTGATAGCTACGCTGAAACATATGCTGACGCACTAATTCGGCTGACTAGTCTGAAGTGATACCACGTGCTCAAAGACTAGTCAGCATGAAATTGTATATGTACTTGAAACGGTACTTCTACTGTGTTTCGATGATTGAGCGAAGATATCGGATGCCCTTAAAATGCCGCTTAAGCATTGTGAAAACCCCGGCAAGACAACCAATGCGCAGATTGTGGCGCGGTTGTCCACGGGCGGCGGTGTTCTCTAACCATATAGAAGACCTCCTTTTCCGTTGTCCGCTATACCAGAAAAAAGATACGTACCGGGTGTGGGTGTTATCTCTACATCAGCTACTTCCTCTTCACAGTTGAGACTTGCTGTGGATCCAATTCGTGAATCTGAGTGGGAATATTTTTTACTATACAATCAATTTTATATATTATAATATATAAAAAATAAGTAATATCATACAATACTCATTTGTTAAAAGTTCAGTATAAATTTTACGTAGTACTACTGGTATTATAAGAATAACTTTATAGTAAGTATCTTTGACAAGTAAATAAAATTCCCTACGATTAAAAAAATTACGAGTTTTTGAGAATCCAATAAGATTTGAATTTTAAATAAACAAGTATTAAATTACCTGATGGCGGTGTTAGCGAGGGGACTCTGTAATCGAACTCCTTCGTGTTCTTCATCAACAATTCCGCTATATCCGACCCCATCACCACCTAAAAGCATAAACAACCATTACTCTACAACAAAGACATATTTTGTTTATGAAAACAATAGTTGAAGTCGAAAAATTGTAATCGAAAAACAACCTCCATATTTGTAAGTAATACTAATTCATTTTCTTGAGTTTTGACAATCACGTTTATTAGTAACAACTTTTTAAACTTTCAACTAAAATATAAGAAAAAAATTACTAATGTATGTGTGATATTTAAGTTTCTTGGTTAAAACCTCAATATTTGTTGTTCCACATTTAAGGCATCATGTGTGTATTTTTAAGGCATTAGGCACTACCACTCTGTGGAATCAGCTGCCAGCAGGGATATTTCCCAACCAATACGACTAGGGGATCTTCAAAAAAGAGCGTACATTCCCTAAAGGCTGGCAACGCACCCGTGGCTCTGCAAGGGCTGTGGGCGTCCATCTACCTGCTCGTTTGCCACCATTTCTACATAAATAAATGTGTATATATATGAGATACTGACCCCGTTCTGTCTGAGTAGCAGAGCAAGCAGTTCCCATACGAGCGCGTATCCCGTGACGTCACGACGCGCAGCCTCGCACCGAGGCGCGTCTCGCACGCGAGACATACAATACTCTATCACGGTCTTCTTGTGCGTTACACCTACAAATACAAACAGCATATAATTTTACTAACGTACACACATTCATTTTAAAAGAATCAAATAAACCTATCATCATCAGCCCATTCAAGCTCACTGCTGGACATAGGCCTCCCCCAAAGACGCCCGTTACGATCCTGGGCGATCTGGATCCAGCGGTTGCAGCGACCTTCGTGAGATCGCCTTTCCATCGCGTGGCGGGACGTCCCACTCTACGCTTTCCGGTACGCGATTGGCATTCGAGAACCTTTCTTCCCTATTGGTTGTCGGTTCGTCGATCGATGTGGCCAACCCATTGCCACTTCAACTTACTAATACGGCGGGCAATGTCGGTTACTTTGGTTCGGCTGCGGATAACCTTATTTCTGATTTTATCTCGCAGCGAGA
>DWCF01001517.1:0-29913 GCA_018230265.1 Delias oraia | reverse complement strand
GCGTGGAATTAGCTTAAAAAATTAAAGGAAATTTAAAAATAAATGCGGTCGTTTTAAAAGGAATTGTATAACGATAACTGGATGCTGTGACGATCTTCCCACGCACCTCTATCTTGAAATTTTTTTTGTGTCGCTCGACAACTTTATAGAAGCCCTCGTACGGCCGTTGGAGCGGTTTTTTTACTGCATCTAGCCTCAAAAATACCGATTTGCATGCGAAACTGTCACGCTGCAAGAAAAATCTCCGCTTGTTTTTATGCGGCGAGTATGTTGGGGTGAGTGCCGTGATCGCGCTGCGCAGCTGCTGTACGTAGCCGTAATGATTAGGTATCGCTGCTCTGGTTGGTGCGATGAAGTCACCTGGCAGTCTTAACGCATGACCGTAAGTCAGCTGAGCCGGACTCGTGTTGGTGTCGGTGCGGTTTGCGGCGCGAAGTACCAGCAACACGGGCAGCTCGTCGATCCATTTTGCGTTTGCTTCAAGGCGGGCCTTAAGCGCGCCTTTCAATGATCGATGACAGCGCTCTATGACCCCGTTGCTCTGCGGGTGGTAAGCTGTGGTGCGAGTTTGCTCGGAGCCGAATAAGCGTGTAAAATCGCGGAATAACTGACTTTCGAACTGCCGTCCTTGATCGGTAGTTATAGTTGCGGGGCAACCGAAACGTGCTACCCAGCTTTCATACACCACATTTGCCACTGCCTGCGATGTAATATCTTAAAAACTATGACTGTCACTAAAGAAATTTTCATATAATATTATTTAAAATTTAATACTGCATCGAATGACACGTAATTTTAAGCCAAAAATTCATATTTCAAAAGGCTATGAGCAGATGTGTCACATGGGTGCGGGAATTACGAAATCATTGAGTCCTAACAATTGTTTATGTAAAACGTGAATATCTCAAAAACTATATATATATACTATATAAGGGGTTGGACTGCAACACCGAACGGTTAAACGTCATTGGTAGATCAGTGGATCTTCACCTCTCGCTTGAGTTTATGAGTCTTGGGTACAGTTGCGTACATATTGTTTTAACAATACCTAATAGTACAAAAAATTCCAAAGAACAAATTTTTTAAATCGCAAGCTAGAAAAATAGTTTACGTCGTCAATCGTTACATCAAGAAACTCGTCAAATTTTAAATAAATTAAAACAAATAAATAATACCGTAGAAAACACAATATTATTACAGGAAAAATTGGAGACACCTGTACAATGCTTACAATTGATTATAAATAGCGCTGATAAATCCGTATTAATTGAAATCTGCAATAAATTACAGCACATTCGGGAGGAAACTGCGGAAGCTGGCGAAACAAATGAAATTATTTTACAAAAAATTATGAATAATTTAAGACAACAACAAAAACGAACAGAACTAGCAACAAATATATCTGTAATAATAGTAAAATTACCACACAGCTGATGAATAAATAATGTACCTAAAACGCAGACTTCTGACAGAGAGAGAGAGACTTCTCAGCGCAACTGTACATATGCGCGGATTACCCCTACCACTTGTGCCGAGCGATCTTAACTTATTGCGCGACGTATATACTATTTGCTCGGTTTATTTAACAGCGTTGAAGAAGCGGCCGTGCGTATGAGCTCTTATTAGATTTAACGCAAATTTATAAAGCCAATTTTTAAAATTTATAATTTATTAAAAGAATAAATTTATAAAATCTATTAACAAAAAAATGTTACCTCAATTCAAGTTATATGTAATCTGAAAACGTCAACTTAATCTGTCAATTGTCATATCACCTTCGGTCTGACATATATTATTGTTTGAACTTATTAGAATTATTAAATTATCTTTCGTGCCGTGAAATCGTTTTAAGTTGCTGTGTGTATTTTGAAGACGGCAAATCAAATAAATCAGCTTTATCAGAAGATAGGTGTTATTCAGGTAAGAATTTAACAATTTTAGGTTATGTTTATTCGATACAATCATTTTGATTAATTATTATCAAGTTTATCTCTATTGCTTGATTGATTACATTCTTTAATATTTACATTGTTTTACTTAAGTGTTCTATGTAATTAGAATATAATAATAGTATCTGATGAAAATGCCGGTTTATATTGTTGGTGAAAGTACTGTGGCGTGATCAATTTAAATAAACACATTTAATAGGTGATTAAATGGGCTTTTAATTGAGGAAAACTATATTATATATAGCTACAGTATATATTCTGTATAATATATTATGGAAAAGTGGAAGTAATCTAATATAAAATAAAATGCTAAAATTAATTTTCGGATTAAGTTAACTTCTTCAATCTCTTTATCAATCGTAATGCAGTCTCAATCATCAATCACCTTTTGAAAAGCGAATACAATATATATATTTTCCAATAAGAATTTTTCTGTAATTTAATCACTATTGAGTAATATCGTTTATATATAAAATCTTCTATATTTATACAATAGTATTTATAAGTATTTATAATTATATTATAAATAATTACACAATATAAAATTGTTTTATATTAAGCTATTGTTGAGGTGTTTGTATACTCTAGCTGGTATTGCTATTTGCGTAATGGGCTATTCTCCACAACTAGAAGTCTGAGCGACCATTTTTTCTGCTATAGTGGACAATGGAGCAGGTGTGCCTCCTATATGATATGAGGACACCCTCACCTATGAACAATCATCCTCAGTCTGCAAATAGGTTGTGTTGCTGGGTTTTTCAGGCCAGTAAAGCGCTTGGAACATTTTAAGGTATCCGATAATCACACTCATTCTCTGAAATATCGTACTGTATTGTTTCATGCTGAGTATTCTGTGAGTCGCCTAACGAGCTATTCTCCACAACTAGATGTCTGAGTATCTATTTTGTTCTTTAGCTATATTTTATTGTATATTAACTGGCTTATCTTGCAAACGCAGTTAATTTACAGATCCACACATCAATATCACACTGTTTTTATTTGGCTAGGCAGTTATCTTTTTTCTTTTTGGAAATGGTGGCAAAAATTCAGGATGCTCACTTTACTAGACTTACTATACCTGTAAGAAATATATTTATAAAATCTTTATTTTAATCACTCGTTAAATCTAGAAAAGCTGTTATGAGGGTGGGATGATCTGAGAGATCTAAATTTCCCATAAATTATAATATATAATAGTGTTTATTGAAAGAGTAGGCATCAAGTTTCCATATATTTCCTAAACATTAATACTATTGGTATTACTTTAGGGATAAGTAAGATGTTATTGTAATATTGAGGAAATATAGGATTGTTTTTCCTTCAAGAGTATAACACTTGTACATCGAGGATAAATTATTATATGAATAACAATAATATTTCCTATTAAAGTCTTTAATGTAAGAATGATTTTATTCATGAAAATAAATCATAAAAAAGACCGCAATGTGGCTGGATTAAATTATATAAATTTATCACAATTTTAAATGGTTTTATCAAAAAATCTGCCAAAACTTTATAATGGCCAGACTTATTTTAATCTTGAAATATTTGTTGATGTTCCGGGTAGATTAAAAGTGTGAGAAACATAAACAAGTATTTTTTAAATAATTAACTAGTAATAATGTAATTGTTTCTACTTGTGAATTATTATGTCCCTGTAGTTTAATCCTATTAATTTATTTTGTTATTAAACCGCTTTCTTAATGATAATTAAACTACTCAGTGCATGTGTAGGTTTGTCTATTGCAGCGTATATACTTGTATAAGATGCACGGATAAAGCCCACAATGCACCCAAGCAAGGGTTGGGAATGTCCATGAATGGAGGACCGCTTATCCTAAGTGAGCCTTCTGCTCATTTGCATCTGTTTTCAAAAATATATCGACTTGAGGTATAAGTAAAACCAAAGTCACGAAATATGAATTATTATTTATTAGTTTATTATGTTAATTTATAGTTATTAGTATTCTATGTTATTTACGAAATTTAATTAATCTTACAATTCAATATGTAATTTTATAATTGTAGATTTTGATAAGATAAATGACAAATTTAAATTAGTTGATAGGAAAATAAATGGAATAAAAATGTTCTTACTCAAATAATGGAAAAATTTTGACTCTATAGTCTTGCAAATATATGTATGTAAAATTAATCATAACAATAATATTAAATAAACAATAAATATCACATAATATGTTACTTTGAAATATTTTGTATATAAACTTTAGATACATAGTATGTTAGCCGTCACAATTATTAGCAACAAAAATATTATATTTAAATTAATATATATGGTGTAGAAACTAAAAATTGACACCCTGATTAAGGCTGTGACATGCTGAAGCATATGCTGACGCACTAATTGGGCCAGGAGCCATGGCATCACTTCGTACGATCCGGCCCATTTAGTGCGTCCGCATATGCTTCAACATGCCTCTCCCACGGGTGCGACAGTATTAACACACTCACCCGGCCACTGTCAAGCCCTTCCAGAGACCGAATAGATTACAAATTAAATTATAGTTGTCCGGACTGGGATTCGAACCGGATATCATCGGTTCATGGTACATTTTTAAAACCATTAAGCTACGAGATTAAATTTTCAATTATGACGTCTCGTTTGTACCTGTGTTTGTGTGCTAGTCACTCGAATTCGTTGTGTTAATTTTAATTAAATGCGAATAATGAGTGATAATACTATATTCAACGTAATAATTTAATATTAATTCGGTTAGCGTGTTGTTTCTTATGTAAAATGCGCGAATTTTAATCTCCATTAGATAACTGAAGTATGACGTTGCTGTGTATGTGTGTCTGAGGCTGTGTCGATTCGAGTGCTAGTGTGCGTAGTATTAATTTTTTTTAAATATGAATAATAACTCTTATGTAAATGTCGGACTACGTCAAACCGTTCATACAATTCTCGAAAGAGGTTATACAATGTCGTTGAAATGGCTGACCATAGAGTAACAAAGGTTAGGTGAGGTTAGGTGCATCTGTAGAGGACGCGGCGACATTGATCTGACATTGACGCCCTTATCTTGAGGTCACAGGCCATGAAGTGAACACGCGTTGGCAATAACGCAATGTATTGTCCCAAATTTCTCGCCTAGAGTCCTAGATTGGGATTCCGGTGAAGTAATAAATATGTGTGTGGTATGTATCCGTATGTCTTTATTTTTATTATATAGCGGACAACGGAGCATCTGGTTCTCCTATATGGTAATAGAACACTGCCTCCCATGGACAACCGTGTCACAATCCACGCGTTGGTTGTGTTGCCGGCTTTTTACGTCGCCTAAGTGGCATAATTTGCAGGCCCTCGGATATCCTCACTCATTCAGCGAAATAGCACAATAATGCAAGACTTAGCCAGTCTTGATCTTGCCGCAAGAGTCTTGCGAGTCTATCTATTAGACTATTGCTATTAATTAAAGTTTACTTCAGATCTTAGAGAAACCTATCACAATAAGAACATTTTGAGCTTGAATCAGCATAGCCATAGCCAAGACCATTCAGATTTGTAAATGTCTAAAGATTTAGGCTCATTTCGAAATGAGCATGGCTCTCCCACGGGTGCGACAGTATCAGGTTCGTGTTTTGCACGTAATCGTTCCATTTCAAGCTTTACGTAATCGTATTTAATTGAATGATTTTATGCAAATGAACAGGTCATACCCCGATCACGTTAGCGATCACAGTATAATCATTTTTAATTTTATCTACGTCCATTTAATGCTATGCTTATTTTGTTAACTAGATGCTTTCGCATGGCGATAATTAATACGACTTAATTTATAGAGCAACTCGAGAGAAAAACTCTAAAGAGAGATTGAATTAAATATACTTTTATATTTTACTCAGCGTGAAATGTTAGTTGTGCTTCTCCTGTGTTTCGCTAAGGGAGTGTCCTATCGGAGGCTCTTAAAAATGCCACTAAGTGGCGTAAAAATCCGACAACACAACCAATGCGTGGACTATGGCGCGGTTTTCCATGGGCGGCAGTGTTCTCTTACCATATAGAAGACCCACATACTCCGTTGTTCGCTATAGAATAAATATAAATAAAGAACTTGACGGATTTGAAAAGTTCTTTCACCCTGTTTCGTTTCATATTAGTTTTATTAATATGAATGAAAACTTATCTAATAAATGATGAACAAACGTATATATCTGATTTTATATATACATACCTATAAAATTTATTTTACACGTAAACACTTATCTCTCTCGCCTTCGGCCTTATCTCAATGCTCAGAGTCGCTCAGCGAGCTATGGAAAGGGCTACTCGGAGTTTCGCTACGTGATCGAATCAGAAAGGAGGAGATCCGTAGACGAACTAAAGTTAACGACATAGCCCGCCGAATTAGCAAGCTGAAGTGGCAATGGGCAGGCCACTTCGCACGTAGAGTGGATGGCCGATAGGGCGTAAAAGTGTTACGAGTGGAGACCACGGACCGGCAACGGCAGCGTGGGACGTCCACCCACAAGGTGGACAGACGACCTTCTAAAGTTCGTCGGGAGACTCTGGATGCAGGTCGCCTCCGACCGAAGGGGGAGGCCTATGTCCAGTAGTGGACGTCTTACGCCTGAAATGATGATGATGATGAAACACTAAAATATATTATAGCAACTATATCATAAAAAAAACCTCCTAAACTACTAGACAGTTTAGAAAACATTTTTCACCATGGAGAAGCTACGCTATCTCCACTGAACATATGCGTTTTTTTTCAATTAGCAATTTTTCCTGAAACGAAATAACCCGGGTTTTATGAAAGGGACCGAAAAATCTTCACATTGCATAGTTATACAATTATGTGTCGAACAACATAATGTGTAGGTCTCGTAGACATAGTCTTTGTAGAACATATATCAACAAAAGATGTCACGGTTAGATATAAATCTAACTGATGCTGTTTTATAGTATAGCAGACAACGGAGCAGATGAGTCTCCTGTATGGTAAGAGCACAACGCCCACGGACAACCGCGCCAGAGTCCGCGCATCGGTTGTATTGCCGCCTTTTTACGCCACTCAAGCGGCATTTGAAGAGCCTCCGATATCCTCACTCACTCTGCGAAACATAATACAAGTACCTTTTCACGCTGAGTATTCTGTGAGACCGTGCTATCGCAATTATCATTGTTACGTCACAAAGTATTATTTTACTTTTTTTAAAGTTATTAAAATGCCGTCTTAATTAAGTCGACTTACAAGTCGACGAAATCTCTGTAAAAAAGTGTTTTTTTTTGTCGTTTTATTATTCTAAAGATGTTTTTAGTAATATCTGTTACGAAAATTGTTGTGAAAATTTAATTTAATTAAATTTAGTGATGAATAACATATAGGTACGTATCATACCATATCCGATGGCGCCACATCTCTTTTTTCATACCATCGGTGTCAAACGAGCAGGAGGCTCACCCAAGGTAAGCGGTCCTCCATCCATGGACACCCCCATCCCTTGCAGAGCCGCGGGCGCGTTGCCGGCCTTACATTATCTCGCTGAAGAATTTTAAGTGCTCCATCAAAGAACGCCATTTCTATCGATCCATGGCTCTCTTTCTCCAGCCTCGAGCCCACAAATCTCTCCACATGCCCCAACCGGCGGAAACCCAACGAGGGAGAGATGGATTTTTGTGTGTTGGATGTGGTGAGATTTAAGAAGCGGCGTATAAAGCCGATAACGTAACCAAAAGACGGACTGTGGCGTGTTTGTTCATGGGCTGTGTTCTCTTACCATATAAGAGACACACCTGCTCCGTTGTCCACCATACCAGGGCTTCCCAAACTAATTTACCCTATGATGCACTGTGGAATTATTTTTTCCCTTTGCCCTCCATAATTAAAGCTGTTCCGGAATAAAAATAGTAAAAATACGTATAAAATAAGACATTAATTATTATTACAGTTGTTTATGGTTTGTTATATGAAGAATGCTAATAAGAATGATTGCTTTTATGAAATTAAACTTATATCGCCTCGCGACGCTTCTTACGCCCCTCGGACGTTGCCGCTACGCCCCAGGGCTATACGGTGGAAAAAATAAAAATTGATTTCAAATGTTCGTAAAATATTTAGCCACATAACCTGTTTTAAAACAGGTTTGAGTAAGGATCTAATCAAACAAATAAAGTTCAAGAGCATTAATCAAATATTCTTGGAATGGATAATTTATATCTAAAAGTTCTTATCATGTTAGTAAGATAATGGTTGTTTTTTATGTTAAGATGGCTGACAACGGAGTTAGTGGGTTTTTCTCTATGGCTTTACATTAGTGTTGCCCAAATGCAAGACCAAGACCAGGCTTAGCCAGTCTTGGTCTTTTTACGTCCTGCAAGAGGCAAGAGTCTTGCAGGCTTACTCTTGTTCTTGCGTAAGTCTTGCAGGGTCAGTCTTAATCTTGCGTCTTGCAGAAAGCAGGCGGTCTTGGTCTTGGTCTTGCATTTGCAAGACTGACTGCAAGACTCTTGCGTCTGGCGACTGAATTTGGGCAACACTACTATATACGGCTTCTAAATGCCACACGCGTTTGTGTTGCCGGCTTTTTACGCCGTTTAATCGGTATGAAATGTAATGCGTAAGCATTGCTCTACCCATGTAAGAGAATATTAATACACTTTACACAATATTAATATACTCGCACGGCCACGCCCTTCCAAAGACTTTTTTTATAATAACGGTGGTAAACGAGCAAGAGGTTCACCTAAGGCAAGCGGTCCTCCGCCCATGGACACCTACAGCTCTTGCAGAGCCGCGGGCGCGGCTCTTAACTTAACTTAAGTAATTATTAATTTTTATTCGAACCAGGGATCGAACACGAGACCTCTAGCTTCGTGATAGACTTATAACACCACTTAGCTACAAGGCTCTCAGAAGGCTTCGTCTATTTGTAACTTATATGAAAGAATAAAAAGATATATTTCATACTAATGTTGCAATGAGGAAATATTGTCTGAACCAAATACGCTCTTAATCAACTTGACGGATTTGAGAAATACTTTCGCCATTACAAATCTACACTATCTCCGGTGAATTTGGACTATATTTTATTTCACCCGCGGGCGAGACCTGCTGAAGCATATGCGGACGCATAATTGAGCCGGCTCGTCCCAAATGATACCAAGGGATCACAGAATGCTCAACGTGAAACGGCAATTGTACTGTTTCGCTAAGTGATTGAGGATATAGGAGGCCCTTAAAAAGTGCCGCTTGACTGGTGTAAAAAGCCAGCAACACAACCAATGCGCGGAATGTAGCGCGGTTGGTGATGGGCGGCGGTGTTCTCTTACCATATAGGAGAAGGCAAGTTGTGAAAAAATAATAATATGACGTATTCACATCGCGTGCGAGAAAAATATTGATTACAGATAAATTAAAATTGCTACGAATTTACATAATTATATACAAATATGTTGCAAAAGCGTATGTCCGTTAAAGTTACGTCACAATTATAAGTGTTATTTTATTATATTTTTGTATAAATTATTTTAATATCGGTTTTAACATTTATTTATATGAGTCCGCCGGCGATATACGATAAATATATTTAAAACAATTGCATTAGCGAAGCAAAGGAAATATTATTTTTAAAGAAAATTTATTTTTGGATAAGAAAATCTTCTGATTTTCAAGAAACCCACCGACCTCGACTGAGTACTCAAGAATATTGATTTATCCGCTAAACACAAGAGCCCCTTACTAAACCAGATTCTATCTGTGTTAGAGGTCAACTGTATCAACTGTCTCTTTCTCTTCGCTTATATCTGGCATTAGTGTTGCCCAAATGCAAGATCAAGACCAAGGCTGGCCGTGTAAGGCTTGAGCGAGAGCAAGATCAAGCCTGCAAGACTCGCGCGTCTTGCAGCTATTTTTTTTGGCAGTGCTTTTTGGAATTTCTCAATAAATCTTTCGACATATTTTATAAATCTGGTTGGTCTTTACTATGGCTATGCCAATTCAAACTCAATAATTCTGATAGGTTTTTCGAAGATCTGAAGTCTAATAGGTAATTTCGATACGTGCAAGACTCTTGCTGCACAACCAAGACAAAGACTGGGAGCGCAATAGCAAGGCCAACCCCAATACCAGGTGTATTGGACCAAGACTAAGCAAAGTCTTGCATTTGGGCAATACTATCTGTCATATTTAAATCAGGATTTCTTAAAGTGGGGTCCACGGATCCCTTAGGGGTCTGTGACATAGTGATAGGAATACTCAGCAGCTCGTAAGATATTTTTATTGAGGCAAAATCACATTATTCTTAACATTATAATGCCTAAGTGTAAGTAATTAGTAAACTGACAGTTATGTTCTGTGCAATTGAATTACCTACTTAATTGCTTTTTTAATTTGAACGGTGGCAAACGAGCACGAGACACACCAAGGATAAGCGTTCCTCCGCCCATGGGCGGAGCCCTTGTACAGCCGCGGTTGTGTTGCTGTTCTTTAATGGATAAGCACGCTCTTTTTTGAAGGTTCTGAATTATCGTTGGTATTGCTTTGTAAATATCTAAACAGGAAACTGATTTCATTTCGCCTTTTTAAAATAAAACACTCTTTTGTTTCGCATTAGTTGAGTTATGTAAACGTTACGTATATGATAGTTGAAGAAATCCTGATCATATTTTGATAATTACGAAATACCAGAGCGCGGATTGTGGCCCGGTTGTCCATGTGCGGCGGTGTTCTCTTACTATACAGGAGACCCACCTGCTCCGTTGTCCGCTATACTATAAAAAACGTTGAATATAAGTAAAGCAAACACTATTAAACACCCGACGGCCCAGTGGTTGCATGATAATTCGTCAGATGACAGGTCAAAGTGTTGTTGAGTGCGCGTGGCATTGACACCGGCGTCCACCTGCCGCGTGCGGGGGAATTCGAAAATCGAACGATTGCCTGATTGGACTACAAAGTCTACAGATGTATGCGCGCGCGCCGTTCTGCGTGTCATAACGCCGTTAGCCAAATTAGCGCTTACGTCGCTTCATCCGGCGGAGAATATATTGAATTTTTTTATAGTATAGCAGACAACGAAGCAGGGTGGGTCTCTTATATGGTAACAGAACACCGCCGGCAATGGACAACCGCTCCACAGTTCGCGCATTGGTTGTGTTGCAGACTGTTTTTCCCTACTCACTTTGCGAAACACAGTACAAGTACCGTTTCACGTTGAATATTCTGTTAGACCGTGGTATCGCTTCGGACGAGCCGGCGCAATTAAGATTTATTCAAATTGCACCAGAGGTTACGTAGATTAGCGCGTTCAAACTCTAGGTTTATGATATTAGTATTATGGATTGAGCGCTCTTTTCTGTCGCAAGCGCTGTTTCACACAATCGACTCAAATCGTCAGTTGAACGTCTGAAGCCGTGGGGTGCGGTCGCGGTCGTGTCGTGTGGTGTACCGTGTTGGGATTTTCGGCGGAGCGACATCCAGGTGTGGTAATGTAAAATGTATTCAGTTATTTGCAAATTATGAATTAATCATTGCATCCCTGATAAGACATATTGAATTTCAAGTCGTCCAAAGCTGACAAAGTTCAGTTGAAATTTCATTATGCATCGCAAATTTACGACACGGCGGACTCACGGAATCTAAGCGTGCAATGGTTCTTGTCTTGTCTCGTCGCGTGTGAATTGGAGGTCCATAAGTTGTTCAGGTTAAGCCGGCGAGATTGATGAAGCGTGCGGCGCGGTTGTCCATGGGCGGCGGGTGATCTTACCATTAATACCGCTTTGTTATAATAAATATATCGACTGTATTAGTAAATAAAGTGATGAATTTTTATAACTAGCAAATTCTATATTAACTTAGCCAGTGTAATAATTACTGTAAAGACGACAGTAATTGATGAATTTGTTCGAGAGATTACTTAGCGAGATGCGAGTGTAACTTTTTTTAAACATTTATAAACATGTTGGATTCTTTTGATTGGTTTTCGATTTCCATTTCGAGAGCCTCGTAGCTCATTAGTATTAAAAGTGTACCATGAAGCGAGTTATCGGATACGAATCCCGGTCTGGAAAATTATAGTTTAATCTATAACTTATTCGGTCACTGAAAGGGCTTGACCGTGGCCGGATGATTGTCTTAACACAGTCGCACCCGTTGGAGAGCCATGCTGAAGTATATGCTGACGCACTAATTGGGTCAGCTCGTCTCAAACGATACCACGGTCTCACCAGAATACTCTGCATGAAACGGTACTTGTACTGTGTGTTACAGTGAGTGAGGATATTGGAGAGCCTTAAAATTGCGTAAGAAAAGCCAGCAACACCATCAACGCGCCGGACTGTGGCGCGATTGTTCATGGGCGGTGTTATCTTTCGATACAGGAGACCCACCTGTTCCGTTGTTCGCTATAAAAAAAATTGCTTTTGCTTATCTTTCTCAGTATATCGAACTAAAAATTTATTCTAGTACATTGTTTTAATATATATAATATAATATAATATAGATATATTATAATTATTTTCAAAAGGTTTTTTTTATTATTTGCTAAAAATTGTGCATATAAAATATTATACATTTAATATATATAAAATATTACCAGTGGTCCTTGATTGTTAATGATTTCATCTATTTTTTTATGGAAATTATGGCAATTGAGCAGGGAGCTTATGTAGAACAAGCTGCCATCCGCCCATGGACCGCTCACGCAGGGTGCGGGTGTGGTTGCCGGCTTTTTAGGGATAGGTGCGTTCTTTCTTGACGGCCCCTTAGTCGTATAGGTTAGGAAATACCTCTGGCAGCTAGTTTCGTAGAGTGATTGTACGCGGCACAAAATGCCTTCAAAATCGCTCACCTGTCGAACGACAAACTTCGAGGTAGTATTGCCCAAATGGAAGACCAAGACCAAGACCGCTTAGTTTTAGCAAGAACAAGACTGAGCCTGCAAGGCTCTTGCATCTTGCAGCAATTTCTTTTAGGCAGTCATTTTTGGAATTTCTCTATAATCTTTAGATATGTTTTATAAATCTGGTTGGTCTTTTCTATGGCTATGGTAATTCAAGCTCAAAATGTTCCTTAAGTCTTACATTTGGGTGACTGCATTTCTATTTCGAAGTGATAGCAATGAAATTGTTCTGCCTCGATATTTCTATATGTGTATTTGTCTCAATTTATTATATCTCTGCATCGAAGGTGGACAGACGAACTTGTAAAGGTTGCCTCCGATAGGTATGCATAGAGGTCCTAAAAGGAGGCCTATGTCCAGCAGTGGACGTCTTACGGCTGTAATAATCATGGTGATAATTATATTTACAATGATTTTTTCATATTTAACTGTCGGTGTTTTAGTACGACTGTACGGATTGTCTTGATAATGTTGCTTTTACGTGTAAATGTTTAAGTGTAAGTGTAAATTGTTATAAGTGTAAAAATTATACATTAATTAGTCGATTCATGTATAATTAAAGTTAATTTATTGATTGTAATGCAAATTGATTCGTTCCTAATGACATAGGTCAAATTCTTTGGATTTCAATACGAAATTGTAAGGCGTATCCCTACGTCATATTCGCCGTGTTTTGGGCATTTTTTTGTAGTATAGCGGACAATTGAGTCGGTTGTTTACGCCATAAAAACGGCATTTTTAAGTCCCTCCGATATCCTCATTCGCTCAGCGAATTATCTTGCCCAAATGCAAGACCAACACCAAGACTGACCGTGTAAGACTTGCGCAAGAATAACACTAAGCCTGCGAGACTCGCGCGTCTTGCTACTATTTTTTTTTGGCAGTGCTTGGATATATTTTATAAATCTGGTTGGTCTTTACTATGGCTATGCTAATTCAAACTCAATATATTCTGATAGGTTTTTCGAAGATCTGAAGTCTAATAGATAATTTCGATACGTGCAAGACTCTTGCTGCACAACCAAGACCAAGACTGGGAGTGCAATAGCAAGGCCAACCCCAATACCAGGTGTATTGGCGCTAGACTAAGACTAAGCTAAGTCTTGCATTTGGGCAACAGTATCAGCTAAGGACCGTTTCAATTACAAGTACCGTTTCACGCTGGTGTTCTGTTAGCATGTGGTATCAATTTGGACGAGTCGACACAATTACCGCATTAACGTAGAGACAGTGTTGACACTCGGCCACTTTCGATGCCTTTCAAAGACCGAGTGGATTATTATTTTACAAAACTGTTTACCCGTGGGAGAGTTATGCTGAAGCATATGCTAACGCACAACTTGGGCCGGTTCGTCCGGAGTGGTGGCATGGGCTCACAGAACACTCAGCGTGAAACGATACTTGTACTGTGCTTCGAAGAGTGAGTGGGGACAACGGAGGCCCTTAGAAGTGCCGTAAGCGGCTTAATTGCGCAAACTGTGTCGCGATTGGCGATGGGCGGCGGTTTTCTCTTACCATATAGGAGACCCACCTGCCCCGTCGTCCGCTATAGAATAAAAAAAACAGTTGTGGTAAAACACAAGGCACTAGGTAAATTGATATTCAGGAAGTGCTCTAAGTCATTTTAGCAAAGCACTTAAGCAAATGTAAAATATGAAAACGAAATAGCAACATTTAAATGTATTTTTCTTATTTAATTTTTTATGTGTACTTTAATAATATGTGAATAGTTTTTGTTAATTTTTGAAATCGCGGCAAAAACTAAGCGACTCGAGTTTGTAATCCAAATGTGTTAGCAATAATTTGATTTGTAATATACACCTCAAAATATCATCATAAAATATTTGTAATATCAGAGAATACTGAGCGAGAAACGATACTAGTACTGTGTTTTTTAGCCGCTTATGCGACGAAAAAGCCGGCAACACAACCAACATGCGGGCTGTGGCGGTGTTCTCTTACCATATTGGCGATTCACCGGTTCCGTTGTCCGCTATACTGTCAGCATATGCGTCAGCATGGCTTTCGCACGGGTGACAATTATAAAGTGGTTGTAAAATCCTACGATAAATAAATAATTTTGATTTGATTCAAGTAGGAGAGGTCACCTTCATATGTCAAAGCGATGTCCTTCTAAATAAGTGATCAAGTTATTTTGAATTTGTGATTATCGCGCAAATCTATATATATATCGATTTGACCGTGTTCGGCTTTACTGATTTTTATGAAATTTTGTATGCATATTGAGTAGGTGTAAGAATCGGCTACCATCAATTTTTTATACCACTTAGTTATGAGGATTAACCAAACCCAATGTTTCAGTTTTACTATATTTTTTACTTCAATTTTTTATCATTTGGCTTGAGAATACGTAACCTTAAGTGTTGACTTTCGTTCGTTGACAATCATTGATAATAAGTGAGAGAGCCATGCTGAAGCATATGCTGACGCACAAATTGGGCCGGCTCGTGCGAAGTAATACCATGGGTTCACCGAATATTCAGCATGAAACGGTACTTGTACTGTGTTTCACAGAGTGAGTGATTATATCGGAGGCCCTTAAAAATGACACTTAAGTGGCGTATAAAGTCGGCGACGCAACCAATGCGCGGACTGTGGCGCGGTTATACATGGACGGCGTTGTTCTTTTACCATATTGGCGACCCCACCTTCTCCGTCGTCCGCTGTATTATAAAAAGAAATATGTATTGTGTAATACATCCTTAAACATAGATACTTTGCACAGAGATTATGATATTGCGTATATATTGCGTTATATATTGCGTAATCATAATATAATTATTATATTATGTGTAATTACATATAATATTTAATATAATAATATATTATATATATATACATATAAAAAGTTATGATGATATCATACAATCATAATTTCAATAATTAAGCCCCGAATGCCTCGAAGTACGAGAATTTTATATATTAGATTAATTAAAATCTCATTTGCGAAGACGATTTTTTTTTATTTTATTTATTTAGACGTTTAATAAATTTATGCAGCTATCGGAGAGCCGTGCATATGATGACGCACTAATTGAGCCGGCTCGTCCGAAGTGATGCCACGGGCTCACAATATTCAGCGTGAAACGGTTCTTGTAATGTGTTTCGCAGAGTGTGAGTGAGTCCTTCAAAGTGCCGCTTAAGCGACGTATAAAGCCGGCAATACAACCAATTTGTCCATGGGTGGTGATGTTCTCTTACCATACAGGAGACCCACCTGCTCCGTTCTCCGCTATACCGTAAAAAATGACTTACTACGTGTCCTTAAACAATATGGATAGAATTTATCGAGCAATCAAATGCAATCTTGAGTTGACAATTCAGTCGTTTGTCGTCAGTGCGACCTCAATCGTGCCTTTCACTTGTCCTGCTACATATTGTGAACGTGGCGTGTTCACTGCCAGATAGTGCGCTGGATTTTTTTCATACAATATGTGGCAAACGAGCAGGAGGCTCACCTGGGGCAAGCGGTCCCCAGCCCTTGCAGTGGGGCCGCTGGTGCATTGCCGTGTTTTAAGGATTGTGGCGCTCTTTTCTTGAAGGTCCCTAAGTCGTATACGTTTGAATATACCCTGGACATACTTTTTATGGTACAGCAAACAACGGAGCAGGTGGGGTTTTCTGTCCTGGCAACACCCGCGCTTAGGTTGTGTTGGCGTCTTTTTACGCCAGTATTCTCACTCTCGGCGTAATACAGTACTAGTATTCGCGCCGGTGAGCTCGTGATATCGCTCAAGACGCGGCGGCCTTGTTAGTGTGTCAGTATGTATAATATATATTTCCGAATGTATTTTCTATAGGTAAGAGTCTCACGGTCCCTGTAACACTGTTTTGCAACTCAAAGACCGAATAAATTATAAATTTTACACGGAGATCAAATTATATTATGGTGAAACGGACAACGGAACAGATGGGTCACCTGTATGGTAAGAGAACACCGTCGCCCATGAACAACCGCGCCAAACTCCGCGCATTGGTTGTCTTTCTGGCTTTTTACGCCTATTTCTGCTACATAATAAAATGAAGCAAATTAGCAAAGAGAATAAGATAAAAGGGCACATATTAAAAGGTAAAAAGTACGTAGACCTTATTTAATAAGACATTGTTTATTTTCTATTAGTCATAACAGCACAACGGCAGTAGGATATAAAAGCAGGTTGTGTCGCCATGATATTATCAACCATTCATAAAACACTTGACGGCTCACGCCAGATTCATATCTCCACGGATGAGTCAATATTATTTGTGAGTAATAGTTCGGGAAAGTGCGCAATGTCCTCTCGTCCGACATGCCGTAAGACAAGGCCCTTAAACAGTTCGAGTTACCAGTGATGACTGACGCGGACACGTGGTCTCTTACCATCGGCCCCATCTCAAAGCTCAGGGTCGCTCAGCGAGCTATGGATAGTATCACAGAAGTTTCAGTGTGAAACGGTACTTGTACTGTGTTTCGCGGAGTGAGTGAGGATATAGGAGGCCCTTAAAAGTGGCGCTTACGCGGTGTAAGAAGCAGGCCACACAAACAATGCGTGTTCAGTGGCGCGATTGTTCATGGGCGGCGGTGTTCTCGTACTATATAGGAGACCTACCATCTCCGGTGTCCGCTCTAGAAAAAAAAAATGTTTGTAGTTTCGCTACGTGATCGAATCAGAAATGAGGAGATCCTCGATCACGTAGCGACACTTCGAAAATGATTCGATTTTTACATACATACATTATTAATTTTTACATTGTTACATTGTTAATTTTTATCGTTATACATATTATTCGGAGATCTAATCTTTATTATTATGGTAAGGGAACACCGCTGCCCGTGGACAACCGCGGCGCAGTCTCTGTTTTGGTTGTGTTGCCGGCTTTTTACGCCGCTCCAGCGGCGCTTTTTAAAGGCCTCCGATATCCTCGCTCACTCTGCGAATGTACAAGTACCGTTTCACGAGTATTTTTTATATTTAAGCACAGCTGTAGCGTTCGTAAACTGTGTTAATAATTATTCCCAACGTCACAGGTCAGAGGTGTCGATGTACTACAGACTAGGTGCGCATTGCTCTACTACAAGTGACGCGCACATTGACACCAAACATTGAAAATCGCCAACAAGCGTGTAAAAATTATTACCATTGATTTGTTTGACTAGCATAGGGGGGCAGATATAGTGGGTCTCCTATATGGTAAGAGAAAACCGCTGCCCATCACCAACCGCGCCACACTACGCATTTGCTGTGTTACCGACCTTTTACGCCACTTAAGCGTTGTTTTAAGGGTCTATATCGTCACTCGCTCATCGAAACGTAGAGGCACAATTTCAAGAACAGCAATATCACGCTGAGTATTCTGTGAGCCTGTGGTATCAATTCGGACGAGCCGATCCAATTATTGCACCAGCTTGCTTCAACATGGCTCTACCACTGGTCAGCCGTCGTATGTATGCTCCAGAGATGAAACTGCGTACACTCATACACTCGCGGAATATCTGGGAGTGTATGTGTATAAGAATGTTTGTGGGTGTGTGCGAGTGTAAGTGTGTTTGTTTGTGTGGACCATATGTTGGCAGTATTTTGTGAGACCGTGGTGTAACGTGGGACGAGCCGGCCCAATTAGTGCGTCAGCATATGCCTCAGCATGGCTCTCCCACGGGTGTAGTGTGACAGTATTAAGACATTCACCCGGCCACTGTCAAGCCCTTCCAGAGACCGAATAAATTATAAATTAAATTCTAATATACTCTATAATTATTTATATAATTAGATATTTATTTATGTGTGGACAACACGTTGAGAAACACGGTGTCAATAGAGTTTTTATTATTAAAGATATTTCCTCGGTTTTCGAGAATTTAAACGTGATTTTCCACAAGTTAACACGATAGATTTGCTATAGCTGTATTTGTAGTCTATTCGAACTGGCCGATGCGCGCGCGCCGCTCGAACGGCGTATCTCGAGTGCGATTGGCCGAGCGGAATGGTGTGGCAAAATGGCGGAATGGTATGACGGTATGACAGGGCAACTGGTTTTTTGTACCGTTGCGCGTTGCAAAAACACGCTCAGTTACGCATTACGATTTCGCCTTGTACGCCTAACTTGCTGAATTATAATATATTCCAATGGTTCTGTTTTTATGGCATAGTTGACAATGGTGCTGACGGGTTTCCTATATTGTAAGAATACTCAGCGTGAAATGGTAGTCATACTTGAAACGGTGCTTCTGTGTTTCGCTGCGTGTTTGAGGATAACTGATGCACCTAAAAATGACTTAAGTAGCGTAGAGAGCCGGTAACACAACCAATGCGCGGATTGCGGCACGACTCTCCATGGGAAGTGTTGCGGCTCCGTTGTCAAGTGAGCCTCCTGCTCGGTTGCATCAGTTTTCATAAATAAAAAACTTAAAATTTACAATGTTTTTAATACTTTTATATATATCCAGGAAAGCGTCCACTTTTATTATATTATAGGAGTTAAAAAATTTTGTATTAGGTATACTTCTAATTTCCTCCCTCGACATTCGTCGTCCTACTTTTGAAAAATGTTTTCTTTCTCTTATTTTTTTGTCCCTCAATTAATTACATCATCATCGTCATTTCAGTCGTAAGACGTCCACTGCTGGATATATTCCTCCCCTTCGGACTTCCATACATACCTGTCGCAGGCGACCTGCATCCAACGTTTTCCGGCGTCTGTCCACCTTGTGTGTGGACTTAATTAATATCGGAGGCCCTTAAAAATGCCGCTTTATTGGCGTAAAAAGCCGGCAACACAACCAATGCGTGGACTGTAGCGCGTTGTCCATGTTCTGCTACCATATAGGAGATCCACCTGATCCGTTGTTCGCTATACTATAAAAAATATCAATTTTTGTAAATTTCAATTTAAGATTTTCATAAAGAATTTTTCAAATTTTGAAAATTCAAATGAACAGCTCAGTTTTATAATGTTTGCTAATATTCGGTCAATTTTCACAAGCGATTGCGGAAACTGTGTGGAAAACAGGTTTCCTCTGTTTGCTCAACGTTTTATCCGTGTACTTTGATTGTTTATACAGTGCTATGAAAAAAAATCATTACGCATGCTAAGCAACTTATTAATTCATTTGTCGATTGCCTAGCGTATGAATTCAAATAGTTTTTCTAATATTACAAAGACGATCGATTTCTTTTTGTTTGGATCGAATCTCACCCGTGAGAGCGCCATGCTGACTCGGGCCGTCTCGTCTGAAATGATTCTACGTGCTCATAGAAAATGCGTGCTCAGCACGAAACGGTAATTTTACTGTGTGCGAGTGAGGATATCGGATTCCCTCAAAAGTGCCGCTTAAGGCGTAAAAAGCCGGCAACACAATCAACGCGGAGTGTGGCGCGGTTGTCCATGGGCGGCGGTGTTCTCTTACCACATATAAGAAGTACTTGACGGATTTGAAAAATTATCTCACCCTATTTCGTTTCATAAGTTATTTTTATTAATATCAATGAAAACTTATCTAATAAATGATGAACAAACATCTGATTTTATATATGTCAATAGTGTTGCCCAAATTCAAGGCTTAACCTTGGTCTTGCGCCAATACACCTGGTATTGGTCTTCGTCTTGCTATTGCCCTCCCAGTCTTGGCCTTGAGCCTGCAGCAAGAGTCTTGCAGGTCTCGAAATTACCTATTACACTATTGATATTAATTAAAGTTTACTCCAGATCTTCGAGAAACCTATCAGATGAACATTTTGAGTTTGAATTAGCATAGACATAAAAGACCAACCAGATTTATAAAATATGTCGAAAGATTTAATGAGAAAATCCAAAAGTCACTGCCTGAAAAAATTGCTGCAAGACGCGCGAGTCATGCAGGCTTAGTCTTGTTCTTGCTCAAGTCTTACACGGTCTTGGTCTTGCTAAATTTATGCGGTCATGGTCTTGGTCTTGCATTTGGGCAACATATTTTTTTTACACATAGTTATCCAGCTAAAAGATATTGTGTCGGCTAATTTTTCTTAGGTAATCTAAAATCTATTGGCTATGAAGTTGTACGTGTTCGAATTCGTCTATAGGTGCAACTCTTGAGAGCCTTAGCTAAATGCTTTTAAGCCAACCATGAAGGGTGTAGAGGGTTCGTACCCCGTTCGTTTATTATTATAAACGATTTTTATATTAATAAATTAATAAACGATTATTATAATTTAATTGTTAATTTATTTTCTCTCTGGTAGGGCTTGGCTCTGGTGGGAGAGCCATACTTAAGCATATGCTGACGCACTCATTGGGCCGGCTCGTCTGAAAAGCTACCACGGGCTCACAAAATCCTCAGCGTGAAATGGTAGTAGTACTTGCAACGGTAATTTTACTGTCTGGCTGAGTGAAAAACGACATCGGATGCTCTAAAAATGCTGCTTAAGCGGCGTAAGAAGTCGACAAGACAACTAATGCGCGGACTGCGGCGCGGTTGTCTATGGCTGATAGTGTTCTCCTACCATATAGGTGACGCACCTGCTCCGTGGCTCGCTATATCATAAAAAAATTGAAATATGGACTATTTTTCTAAAGCTTCCACGCCTATAATGTTAACCGAGGTGTAAAGAGATGACCTAAAAATATATCTCATCGCGTGTGCTGCGATTACTTTTAATTATAGAATAATTTTATTATAGTTTAATAATTATAATTTTGTAAAAACGTTCGTGATCTGAGCGTGACCATTATGGCCTTGACTTATTACGATAAATTATTCTAACCCTCAAATAAAATGTCTATCGGAGAAAAATCTAGAGACAAATTATCAAATATCCTTTTGTTACCGTCTCAATTATAGAAAACCTATTAAAAATGAAAAATATATATTTCCACAAATAATTAAAAATACAAATGGCCGCCGTTTTACAGTTTAAAATATTTTTAAACAAAAGAGGTTTCATTTGCCATGTAAACGGTTTATGTTTAAAAAGTTTTAAGAGTATAGAGACGTAATAATTGTTTTTATAGTATAGCGGACAATGGAGCAGCTGGGTCTGCTGTATGGTGAGAGAATACCGCCGCCAACGGACAATTGCGCCACACTCCGCGCATTGGTTGTGTTGCCGGCTTTAACGGTGTTTTAGAGGACCTCCGATATCCTCACTCACTCAACGAAACACCCGCTCGGCCACTGTCAAGACCAGAGACCGAATAAATTAAATTATAATCTATAACTGTCCGGACCGGGATTCGTACCCGATACCTCACTTCATTGTAGACCTACTAAACCACTTAGCTACGAGGCTCAAAAAAATAAATGCGTGTAAATATATGTATATTATATATATTAATATTAATAAAATATAAATATAATGATTTTTTGTAAAATTATTTTCAGGCTCTGTAGGTTTTCTCTAGAATTCAAACATATATCTCACATCATTAAGATAAAGCGACTAGCACGAAAAAGTCGTTTCATGTTTAGTTTATTAATATATATGAACAATGCTGAAGCATATGCTGACGAACACATTGGCTCGCTCGTTCGAAGTAATAGCACGGGCACTTAGAATACTCAGCGTGAAACGGTGCTTGAAGTGTGTTTCGCTGAGTGAGTGAGGATATCGGAGGCCCTTAAAAGTGCCGCTAAAGGCGGCAACACATCCAATGGGTGGACTTTGGCGCGATTGTTCATGGGCTGCGGTGTTACGTTGCCTGCTATTGAATTTAAAAAAATGTTATTCATACATAGCGTAGCTGTAATTGATGTAAAAATTTTCAAAATCGGTTCAGTAGTTCCAAAGATATAGCTCTTTGTAATATTAGTTTTTTTTATGGAAATGCTGGAAAACAAGCAGGAGGCTCTCCCAGGGTAAGCGATCCTCCGTCCAAGGACACGCGTAACTTTTACAGAGACGCGAGTGCGTTGCGGCTTTCTTGAAGATTCCTATGTCTTGTTTGGAAATACCCCTGTATTTTGAAAATGATCGGATATGTTTGAATAATTAAGATACTTAAACGAATTATTAATTAGTTTTAAACTATATTATTTCTCTTATTAAGAAATGTTTTTCTTTTTCAGAAAGAATACAGCGCCCCTATGCATGACCATCGACTGTGAATAGAATTTTATAGAAAAACAATCAAAATGTCTTCGAAGGCCATTTACGAAGCTCAAGGCAAGGATCTTATTAATAGGTGAGTTTAGAATTTGTTTAAGGTATTCAGGACATCGGAGCAGATGGGTATCCTGTATGGTAAGAGAACATGCCGCCCATTACCAACCGCGAAGCATTCCGCGCTCTGTGTTCTCGGCTTTATTTAATTAACGAGAATTTAATATTAATCAATTACCTTACATAAAATTGTTATATATTTGTCCTATATATATTTTACCGTGGGATGTCCCACCACGCGATGGAAAGACCATCTCACGAAGGTCGCGCGCAACCGCTTGACCCAGATCGGTCAAGATCGTAAGGTGGGCGTCTTGGGTCCTATGTCCAGCAGTGATGACTTGATAGGCTGATGACGATATATTTTTCACTTAGAATCACATTGCTTATAAACTATCGGTGGGAGAGCCTCGCTGAAGCATATGTTGACGCACATATTGGGGCGGATCGTCCGAAGTACCACGGGCTCACAGAATACTCATCGTGAAACGGTACTTGTACTGTGTTACGTAGAGTGAGTGAGGATATCGGGTGCCCTTGCGGGTGCCGTTTGAGTGGTGTAAAAAGCCGTCAACACAACCAATGCGCGGGCTGTGTTGCGGTTGCCCACGAGCGGCGGTGTTCACTCACTATATAGGAGACCCACCTGCTCCGTTGTCCGCTATACCATAAAAAAATTCAGTCGTTTCCATAGATTTTTTTGAATTTCGTTTTTGTGTGCTTACAGACACATACCAGCCGGCACAGCGCTGGTGCCTTGCCGGTATGCGGTGTTCGAGCAGGGCACCGTCTGGGAAGACGAGCTTGGAAAGAATCCGTGGCTCAGTAAAGAGGTAAGTAGAATTTTTTCATTTAAGTCCACTATTTTTGCTACTTAAATCTACTTTAGGAGTAAGTAGCTCACCACGGGCTCGCGTAATACTCAGCGTGAAACGATACTTGTGCTGTGTTTTGCAGAGTGAGGATATCGGAGACGAGAGACAAGACGGCCGAAATAGCATGTGTTACAGCATGGCTGTCTCATATTTCATTAAATGATTTTACCCTTACGCTTTTATCTGTAATACTGTGGCAATTAGTGCGTCAAGTCCTTCCAAAAACATTTTCTTTAACAAGGACTGGGCTTCGAACCTGGTACCCCTGATTTCACAACGCCACTCACGGTCACGCGCACTGGTCACTAGCTAAATTTTGATTCTAGCGGACAACGCAGCAGGTGGGTCCCCTAAAATAACACCGACGCCCATCAACAACTGCGCCACAGTCCGCGAATTGGTTGTGTTGCCGGCTTTTTATACCACTAAACTTAACTCTTATGTCCTCACTAAATCAGCGTAATTTTATTTAATAATTAAAGAATGCTTTTTCTGTTTAAATATGTTTATCCTACATATATGTGGTACTGGGGGTAACGATGTGACACTAACTTTTCAGCAACTGGTCGTGAAACCCGATCAGCTGATCAAGCGTCGCGGTAAACTGGGCCTGGTGGGTGTGAACAAGAATGCGGCGGAGATCCGTAAATGGATCAGCGAGCATTGCGGCAAAGAGCAGCAGGTCGGCGCCGCTGTCGGCAAGTTGAGGAAGTTCATTGTCGAACCCTTTGTAAAGCATGATCCTGTAAGTTTTCAGACAGAGTTTCTATTCACAATTTACGGTAGGTATTATATTAGTGCAGTAAAAACCTGATATAGTGATTTTGATGGACTGTGTAGTTGTCGACGCTATATCCGATAGTTTTATAATCAATACACATACAAAAATATAGTTTGTATATAGTATGTGTATTTCTATGTTATATGTGTATGGGTGTGGTTACCGGATCAGAATATTAACACTCCCAGTCTTCCTAATGGGATGTCGTAAGAGGTGACTAAAGAACACTTCACCGGAGGGTGGGCAGCAGCGCCCTGCCGAGTACAGCAGATGCTCTGCCATCACCAACCCGCCTGACAAGCGTGGTGATTACGGCGAAAAACCCCTCATGACAAAAACAAAGAATATAAGGCTCCTAGTTCCCGGCAGCCCGCTAGGAGGATTTCGTTATAATTTCAAGAGAAATGGTAAAATATTTAAATTTACGAGGTAACGAGAATTTCTAGGTAGGGTATATAAATTTGATCGAATCTTCAATTTACTTTACAAATCTGACTACGACGAATTTTTTTTTTAATATTTCGAGTTACTGTATAGAATATGTTACTAATAAACAACGAAGCTTTCTATTGGTGAACGAATTATCAAAATCGGTTCAGTAGATCCTCAATTTGTCTACAAACACACAAACACAACACCTCTTTGTACTATTAGTGATGATCAGTTAAAATGTCCTATTTATGAGAAAATCTATCTGATTTTCATATTGAGGTGGTTTTATTTTAACAAATATAAATATGAAGAAATATAGTTATTTATAAGAGTGACATCTAGCGGCGAGAGTTGCTATTACTGACAATAGATACATATTCCTTAAAAGCCGGCACCGTTCCCGCGGTTCTGCAAGAGTTAGGAGTGCCCATGGGCGCTGCACCGGTTACCCTAGTTGAGCCTTCTGTTCGTTTGCCACCATTTCCTTAGAAAAAAAATGATCGGTTCAGTTGATGCAGAGCTTACAACCTATAACATCATATACACAAACTGTATCTCTAATATAGATGTCATTTTAATTTTCAGAGCGAAGAGATGTACCTATGCATCCAATCTGGCCGAAGATCTGATACCATCATGTTCCACCATCAGGGTGGCGTGGATGTAGGAGACGTGGATGCGCTGGCCATAAGACTCGATGTGGGTGAATTTTTTAATATAATAATAATGAACTTTATCATCATCATCATTTCAGCCGTAAGACGTCCACTGCTGGACTTAGGCCTCCCCTTGTACCTCCATGCATACCTGTCGGAGGCGACCTGCATCCAGTCATCCGGATAATATTTTTTTTTTATTCTATAGCAGACAACGGAGTGGGTGGTTGTCCTATATAGTAAGAGAACACCACCGCTTATGAACAACAGCACCTAAGTCCGCGTATTGGTTGTGTTGGCGGCTTTTTATGCCGCTTAAGCGGTACTTTTAAGGGCCCCCGACAGGTATTCATGGAAGTCCAAGGGGGAGGCCTATGTCCAGCAGTGGACGTCTTACGGCTGAAATGATGATGATGAAAGCTTTATTGGTTTCGATATTTTATGGTATAGCGAACAACGAGCCGGTTGGCCTCCTATATGGTAAGAGGACGGCGCCGCCCATGGACAACCGCGCAACAGACAGCGCATCGCATCATAAGCGGTATATTTAAGGGCCTTATATATTCTCACTGACTCAGCGAAACAGAGAAAATGCAGTTTCAAGTACAGTTATTTCACGTTGAGTGTTCTGTGAGCCGGTGCTATCGCTTCGGACGCGTCGGTCCAAGTATGACGTCACTGAGTTTACTAATAAGAGCGCCATGCTGACGCATTAATTTGACCGGCTTTTTCGAGTAATACACTCAATAGAATATTAGCGTGAAACATCTTGTACCGTGTTTCGCTGAGCGAGTGAGGATATCGGAGGCCCGTGAAATTACTCATTCGGCGGCTTAAAAAGCTCAAAAATTACATTAAAATAAACAATTGAGAACAATAACAAGCAATTATTGAGCACATAAATAAATATAATTAAAAAGTCTTGATTTTTTAGATCCCCGTGGACACATTTCCTATGGGTGAGGAAATCGACAGAGTTCTCATGAAGAATGTCAAATCGCCGGCCGTGAGGCGGTGAGGATTTTTTTTTAATTTTGCATAAATTTTCATAATCTTTTTGTTTGGTTTGGATCACTCTTTTTTATGCCATACTTCTGTCTTCAAGTATTATGAAACTTCATTCTGAGCTCATATTATACTAGTATGTGTAAAAAAACCTTAGTGTCCTTATTAAATAAGACTTTCTTTATCCAGCATGGACAAAGCCTTAAATGTCAACACTTGACAAGATGTCATTATATTTAATGATGATTTAAATGATGATTTAAATTTCAAGATGTTATTATTTTAGAAATTATTAATTTATAAGACTCGAAGTGAGGGAATTAAATGTTTATTTTTTTATTGTACTGAGAAATAAAAATTAAAAATAACATCATATATGTATTATATAATAAACTGTATAAATTAAATATAATATGTAAAGGTTTGTAAGTGATGGGCTATCTGGCTCTATATGGCATCAACTGAACAGATTTTAATGAAAGTTCGCAATGATAGCTCATACATCAGAATAAGAATAACTCTACATTTGAAATTATAGTGTTAATTTGTTTTATGAAAACGGTGGCAAACGAGCAGGACGCTCATCTAAGGTAAGTTCTTCGCCCATGGACAACCCTAGCTCTCGCAGAGCCGCCGGTGCGTTGCCGACCTTTAATGAAAAACGTCTTAAAAAATGCTCAGTTGTGGAAAGACAAACATCGAGACAATAATAAAAAATCGTATTATGCCTCGATATTCGATGATGAAAAAGCAGCAGGTGTATATATATGTGTGTATATATATATATACACACTTAAACGCCGACAACGCACACGCTGCTCTGCAAGGGCTGGGGGTGTCCATGGGTGAAGGACCGCTTGCTCTATGTGAGCCTCCTGCTTGTTTGCCACCGATAGTATATAAAAAGGTATCAAAATCCAAACAACTCGACCGAACATTCCCCTTGTTAGATGCGATGGAATGCTGGTGCGAAGCAACATCAAAAAATTTACCCATTCTTCAATGTTTTCAGTATCCTAACTACGTTCATTGTGTCTCTGTACCGTGTCTTCGTGGATCTGTGCTTCACATACATGGAGATCAACCCCATCGTGGTCACCGGCGAGCGTATATACTTGTTGGACTTGGCCGCCAAGCTGGATCAGACAGCTGATTTCATGTGCGCCAAGAATTGGGGCGAGGTCAGCTTCCCGCCGCCGTTCGGAAGGGACGCCTACCCGGAGGAAGCTCATATTGCCGATCTGGACGCGAAGAGCGGTGCGAGTCTCAAGGTATGATTTTTTCATAGTAACAACTTTTGATCGAATCAGAATTCAGACCCGTAGACGAACCAAAATCATCGACATAGCCCGTCGAATTAGCAAGCTGAAGTGGAAATGGGCGGGCCACATCGCACGTACAGCGGATGGCCGATGGGGCCGAAAATTGTTTGAGTGGAGCGTGGGACGTCCACGCAAACGAGCCTTGGGAGAGCCATGCTGACGCATTAACTGGGCCGATTCAACCGAACTGATGTGGGCTCACAGAATACTCAGCGTGAAACGGTACTTGTACGCCGGTAGACAACCTGACGCGACAAATGGAAGCTCACGGAATGCTCTTGCGCCGACAGTTACAAAGAGCTCATCTGTCCTTCAAGCTCATCGTCCTGTGTTGGAATGTCATTTTTTCATTCATTCACTGTAAAATTTCCAATTTCAGCTCACAGTGTTAAACAAATCCGGTCGGATATGGACAATGGTGGCTGGTGGTGGGGCGTCTGTGGTATACACGGATACAGTGTGCGCCCTGGGTGGCGCTGCCGAGTTGGCCAACTACGGTGAATACTCTGGTGCTCCGACAGAGAGTCAAACCGCGGACTATGCGAAGACTATATTCAGTTTGATGTGCAGGGATAAACATCCAAACGGCAAGGTAATGTTAGCTTTGTGTCGTACTGCGGGGCATCTTACAGCAAACCGGCAGGATTCTCAAAAGTAGTATTGTGTGGGTTTTTTTCATATAAAATACTAATATAAGATAAGTGTCCAACCGCGCATGGACACCTCTAACTCTTAGCTTCGGCGCTGGTGCGTTACGGGCTGTAATAATAGAGCCATATCATAAAAATATAAATTTCTTATATTATGTATATGTATGTTCTTATATATGGTAGTCTGTGGTGAAATCAGATTGTAAAAAATGTGATTTGGGAACGGCGTGGGAAATAAAAACATTAAATGTCGTTTCTTTTATTGCAGAGAAACTCAGTTGTGTTCTATTTACGGTTGTTCCATATCACTACAAGCAAAATCCGTCTTTTTTATATATGAAAAATTATTTACAACAATTCATTCTGATGTTGTTATAAAATATCTGTGAATTTTCACCGCTGCCTGTCCTGACTCCTGGTTCTCTTTTATATTTCTTCGGGCTTCTACCTCGTATCTCTCTATCCTCTTAAGGTCTTTAAACTATAAGGTATAGGTTAAATTAATAAAATCAGAAAATCTATATATTTAGTTCTATTGCGGTTACATTATTGAATTTTTTTAAATTTAATTACAGAATAATAAAAAACAGAATATTTAACACGTAACGATACTGCTTACAGTTAGATGAAATTTATTTAATACTATATTCTTGATGATGAGATGATGTTCAATCAGTAAGATCAATTACAGTGCCACCTTAATATAACGTACCTCAATATAACGACTTCCTCGTTTTAACAAATTCTTCGTAATCCCCTTGAATTTAGATAGCGAACTTTCTTTGCGTAGCTCTTTATAACGAATTTTCAACTATCAGGAAAAAGTATTCATACTAGAGGTATTAACGAATTTTGCCAATCCAAAACCTTATAAAGTTACCACCAATAATATAACTCTTAATCTTATAATGTGATTCATGTCTCGACATTTTTCGACACGCTTTTGTTTGTAATCATTGTTGTTTTGATGGAAAGTAACGTAAACACGTCTGCTCGTCACTATCGTTAAAGATTTAAGTTAAAATGGCTCAGAAACGTATGTCGTCCTGGCAGAGTTCAAGAATTACACCTTCAAGAGACTGATTTCGAAGACTTCGTTACCTTTGATAATGATTTAGCCATCTGTGGAGAACTAACTGATGGCGACATCGACACATCTGTGTTGCCAGCGGATGAAGACGAGGAAGAAGAGGGTGAAATTGATGAGCATAACTTCACAATAAAAGATGCTTATAATGCTTTGA
>DWCF01001516.1:0-29916 GCA_018230265.1 Delias oraia | reverse complement strand
GTCACGGCCAAGGTCGAACTAATCCTAACGCATTTAAAACATCTAGCAACAAAAACTTTCTCATTAAGTCAATAACATTTAAATACTACCTAAGTATAATAGTATTGGAGTTTTAATTTAACCGTATTAACAAATAGCCATTGTGAAATAAAAATCATGAGTGTTACTCTTCGAGAAATTGTAATTAAAGGTGCTCTTCAGAAGAAAGAAGAAAGAGTAAGCTAAATTTTTCTAAATTGTTATTTTTTTGATTATTTTTTTAAAATTAGACATGAACCTAGCTAAGAAATAAGTATGTACCTAACGGTATGACCGAGACATACCTACTTGGAAAATTATTAGATTCTTATTTGTGCGTTCGTGTTCCCGTTTTGCAATATTTTTAATATAAATTCTAGCCCAAAATCAATAATTACTTCGTTTATTATTTTATACTGTATATTTAATACACAGTTTTTAAATAAATACCACGACAGAAACTTATACGATAAGAAAAGTTCTCACGCCTGCGCTCTGAGAAGTTGACATTGACAATAAGTCAAAACTTGAATGGCAGTTGTCATTCCAATCAAAATAAACTTAAAAGTTGAATTTGTGATATTGTTAAATTTATTCGTTTTTGTACTTATTTATGAACACCAAAATATGTATGATATGGTATATATATCTTATAGTCTATAAATGAATTGCTGCAAATCTAAAGTTAAAGTATACCATAACATGTTGAGGTTATGAATCAGAGGTATTTTGTGCAAATCCTCAATTTGTTTAAAATTTGCTCTTTTGTTTTTTGTTTATTTTTTACTACTTGTGCAACAATACCAATTACTCCTAAAACCAGCTATTTAAAAAAGTATCTTTTCTTTTATTGTGTAAAGGAATACACAGAAGTCTGTCTAAAACATGAGCATTTTGAATTACTTGATTGGGAGTTAAGTTTACCTTTGGAGCGAAGAATTAGATATGAGGAGATGGCAAATAATGGATTAAATGGTTTATATAGACCAAGAAGTGCTCTAGCCCGTGCTATGTATGAAAAACAACGAAACGATAGATATCTACAAGAATTTGATCAAAATGAGGTAAGCATCAATATTTGTTTTTGATAAATTAAATTATACTGTAATCACTGCAATATTAAGTTTGGACAAGTAAACTGAAAGTACAAAATCAAATATTTTTACTCAATTTTGCCTTCAATGAATGAAGCTCTTATGAGCGTACTGCCTATTCTGAAGGAACTTAGTAGAGAAGAACCGGCAAGAAACTGCCGTTTTTTTTAAATCAAATTGTATTACAATTAATCCTAGGGTCTAGTAATACAATGGTTAATAGGTTTGGGTGCAACAGTTTGTTTCCAAACATGTTGAATGTAATCAGTTACACTATAATATGCCTTATCAATTAAATCTTTTTATAATATTATAAAATCCTTCTCACCAAAGGAATATTCCTTTGGTGAGAAATTAAATATTATAAATAAACCATTTATATATTTATTCTATTAAGTAAAGTATTAAAATTTTAAGATGAATATCATTTTTAGTAAATTTTACAAATTGATAAACAAAATTACTCTTGTTAAATCACTAGTTGATTCATCTGGTTGTTCAACTGTGTTATTAGCTTTTTACTTTGAACTTTTTTATTATAGTGTTGGTTAACTATGCCTCATCAATAATGTTATAAAGTATGTATGAAAGTCAGCTGAAATAGTCATGCTTTTTCATTGCATAGATTTCCTCGGCACTATAATAACTTTTATTTCTTGGCTTTCAGTGCATATTTTTCCATAATACTATATTAAGTTTTAAATAATTTTTAAATATTATATATGGTAGCAAACATCATTATAATATCTTGTATTGTTGTATTGCTTGTAGCAATATTAATTTATAATTATTTATGAAAAATTATCTATTATATATTTACCTGTTACAGTAAAGACTTGCTGTTATATTAATAGTTTTTAAATAAATTATTATATCTATAATATAAAACATGTTTTGATGTAATGCTAAAATTTAAATAGATGATAAATTTATATTCTATGTGAAAGGGTACTTGTACTGTGTTTCGCAGAGTGAGTGAGAATATTGGAGTCTCTTAAAAATGCCGTTTAAGTGGCGTAACACGCTGGCAACACAATCAATGTGCGGACAGTGGCGCGGTTGTCAATGGGCGGCAGCGGCGGTGTTCTCTTACTATAAAGGAGAACCACCTGCTCCGTTGTCCGCTATACTATAAAAAACAAATGATTTTTAATCACTGTCAAAATAATTGTAATTGATGTGAAACTGTTGCTGCATTAACAAGACCAAACCTTGATAGTATATATCTAGCATTATTTGCAGTATATAAGTTATAGAAGAATTTTAAGAGTTTAGTAGTTTATGATATAAATATTCTCTACATATATTTGTAAACTATCAAAAGGATAATTGATATATTTTACCTATAGGTTAAAAATTAGTTTTTTCTACCTGTGTCTAGTCTACATAGCCTATAACTTGGTAAACAAATGTTTTCTGGAGCTATTTCAAGTTTTAATTATTTATTTACCTAGTCATAGAACTTCATTGGTATTTTATAAGTTATCTGATAAGAAAAGTATTAGTATACAACATATTATATAAATATAAAAAGTATTATATAGTAAAAGTATAAGAAGTAAATATTTTCCAGATATCTTATGCTATATAATTTTTTCTCTATCAACAATAGATATTGACCATACAGATTTCTTGCCATTATTTTAGCGTACATTGAAAGTTGAGTTCATCTTAGCGCGTACGCAATAGTGTTTTACATGTGTCTCAGTAACGAGGATATATTTGCGTATGAAAAACACGAAATACCTCTGAATTGTGGAGGGAATAAGACATTCAACCCTCTCCTCCTTACACTAGCGCCCGCCCTCCGACCCTTTTAACTTTCATCTCCGTCGAGTGCTCCGTCCACATACTTTTGTTCTATTTGATCAATGTTATTAAAATGTCGGCTTGTAACATTACAAATATCTCGAAGCATACAATGTGGAGACCTAGGTGGCTTTTGCATACCTTCTTCACGTATCTACTGTCTTATTCATTACACGGTTTTGCTGGGAATCTGTTCATTGTATTTTACTTAAACTAGCAGAATTAAAATATTTCTAACATAATATATGCTGAATCTGTTATTTATTATTTACTTAGATGTTTTTAGTATAGCGCAAAACGAACCAGGCGGGTCTTCTATATGGTAAGAGAACATCGCCGCCCATGGACAACCGCGCCACAATCCTTGATTTGGTTGTGTTGCCGGCTTAATATGTTACATAAGTAGCATTTTTAAGGGCCTCCGATATCTTCATTAAATCAGCGAAACATAGTGGAAGCACCGTTTCAACTACAACTACCATTTCACGTTGAGTATTCTGTGGGCCCGTGGCATCACTTCGGACGAGCCGGCCCAATTTGTGCGTCACCATATGCTTCAACGTGTCTCTCGCACAGGTGGAGATTTGTCGATTAGGAGTATAGGAAAATTATTTGGCGTCTCTATTCAAAACATCGTAATAATTAAAAATAAGAATTATTAAAAGAAAACATTAGTTTTTTTTAGATTTTCCAATTTACATGATAACTTAATGCTCCTAAATGCCAATAAACTAAATGACGCTTGACGCCTACACAGTATAATAAATCAGTATCAAAGTTAATAACTGACTGCTTCTGTTAATTTATAGTGCTACTTTAATTAATTTTGGATCTATAAATTTTTATAAATCGGTAACCTGATTAAATTTTATATCTCGGTAATGTTTACGAAATAAATATTCATGATTACTATTGAAAGAGTAGATATCTTTTATGCGAGTGGACTAACTTACGCTATATTTGCTTGTGTAAAGAGCTATTGGTAGGTGGAATGTGGTGTTGCCCATATGTAATACTTTACTTAGTCTTGATCTTGCTATTGCGCTGCCAGTCTTGGTCTTAGTCTTGCAGCAAGAGTCTTGCAAGTCTTGAATATACCTATTAGACTATTGATATTCATTAAAGTTTACTTCAGATTTTAGAAAAACCTATCAGAATAGGAACATTTTGAGCTTTAACTAGTATAGCCATAGTAAACACCAACCAGATTTATAAAATATGTCTAAAGATTTAATGAGAAATTCCAAAACTCACTGGCAAAAAAATAGCAGCAAGACGCAAGTCTTGCAGGCTTAGTCTTGTTCTTGCTCAAGTCTAACACGGTCAGACTTGGTCTTGCTAAAATTATGCAATTATGACTTGGTCTTGGTTTTTCACTTGAGCAACACCAGTAGAATGCCACAATCCGCGCTTCAGTTGTGTTGCCGGCTTATAACGCCGCCTTAATGCTGTAATTTCAAGGGCCTACGTTATCATTTCTCACTCGGCAAAATCCAGTACAATTCTGTTTATCGCTGGTATTCGCTGGTGACACTGTCGTGTATGCACGTGGTATCGATTCGAACAAATCGGTCCAATTAGTGCTTCAACATATGCTTCAGCATGGCTCATTCACGAGAGTGACACTGTTAAGACATTCGCCCAGCCACTGTCAAGCCTTTCGAGAGACCGAATAAATTATAAATTTGTGATGTACTGTGAATAATTTCATAAAAGATCTGCACGAAGTATATTATCGGGGGTTTTTGTAGGTATTATAGGAATTAAATTTGTTTTGATTAACTAATAATTAGTGTAGGCTTGTTTGGTATTGAAATCGCTGCGACTGTATAGTGTAGGCACATACTTTGTGACGTGGCTATCACACGCCCGTCACCCGCAATCACTGCTATCAATACGCTTAAAACCACCCGGGGTTAAATTAGTTAAGTAGACACTTCCGTTAATCGTCGGTCGGTGCCGGCCGTTCTAAATGGATTAATTTATACTTTATTATTATGAACGGGGACGATTTCGGTGTCATGCGAGGATGGAGTGATTGTGTTGTGATTGCTTGCGCTTCCTATGAAGGCGGCCTTTGAACGATTTAGCCTCCGTTTAAAATCATTCGCACTGTGTAATTTGCTCCTCGTGATACAATAGGTCAATGGGTAAGACTGGATTCAGTCGATTACCATTGTGCTCGATGCTGTATCGAATAGGTACTTGTAACAATGCCTGATGCTGTCAGTGGAGTCCAAGTACCAGGTACCTACTTGTGGAGTAGGTGCACTATTTATTACAAGAAATACAATATAAGCATATTTAATGAATCATGATATATCTAATGATATTTTATATAGTACCTGAGTGTTGAGTCGCTAAAGCGATTGAATATTCTAATGATATTCTATCTATTCATATAAATCATTTAAAATTTGTTTAAATTAAAAAAAAAATCTGTATATAATTCAAGGTCGGGCGTGGATTCTGCGATTGGATGTTTAAATTGCAAGCCGCTCCGGTAGTCATATACTAGCCGACTATATGTTTATTGATAGCTGAGTATCGACAAAGAGCCGGACACCTACATCGACAATCAAAGACGTCCGCACACAGGCAAGACACCTGAGTCTTGGGCGCATCGCTCACTGCAATCTGTACATTATTTCTCCATTGTTCGCGTAACGAGCCCCCTCCGAGGCGCTACCCACCTCCCAGTTCCCACACCAGCCTCGGGAACCCACTCGCGCCTTTCTTTTATCATTCCTCTCTTTATTTCCGAATGCAAATAATCCTCCACACGTGTGAGAATCGAAACCATTGTTCTCGCCTCCCACCCCCACCCAAGGGGACCTTGGTGACGCAATCTTTTTCTTCGCAATTTACGAAACTCCAGTTATTAAGTTATACCTTTTGCTTTTGAATGTTTTTCTTTTAATTGTGCTTTTTGTTCCCTTTCAACCAACACCTAGCGAAATAATATTCGATTAGTGTACGAATCATAACATCTTATGCAAATAATAGGTATATACATTTAGAATGATAAAAATTACGATGTGTAAATCGTTTGCGTACTAGGTGCATATACAGTCTTTACAAAAAATAGAATTCATAACGTAGAGAAAGGGAAAGCTCGCCTTCAAATGCTCTAGTATTTTGGTTATATGTGAATATATTTTAGACGCGTACTTTTATTATTTATGCATGTAAATAAGTAATTATGCGGATTGGAATGCAACCATTGTTGTTTTGTGTTTGTGTGGTCTGTGTATAGGTCGTAACGAATAGAAAACAAACAGCTCGTTAGCTTTCGGCGAAAGGAAGGGTGGAGCGGTAAGATGGAGACGGCGTTAAGTGGCAAATCAATACATATTAGGCGCGATATCGGACGTCACTATGATGGATGAACGCACCCAAACTTTCCGCAACGGCTCTAATGACAATATACAAATTGACGTCCGCTGACTCTTCCGAAACGCGATAGCAAAGCGCCACTCACATTATGTAAACAAACACGAAAGCCGCTCGCCTTCAATTTTTATAATAGAAATCTCAATTACGGATATGTTTTTTGCGTCCCATCTATCATGCGGCGTCCTAGCCTGTTGTCAATTGTCGCGTCGTATAATGGCGGCGCTTTCGTGACGTCTCCGAGTGCGATATTGGAAGAGATCGACAGGAGGGAGCAAGTTGCGCCTCCACATATTGAAAGCCATTCGGAATTTGCAAATAAATACATGCACACGGAGCCGCCGCGCCTCGCGCATCGCTACTGCCTTCTAAATTGGAATCGCGTTTGGTGACTGAATTGAAGCTATAAGTTGTTTTCTTTGATATAGGAAACTATCGGGAAATATTCCGCTCCCATTACAAGCCTCGACTTTCCTTGTTTGCTTTATTATTTGAAACTTCTCGCCCGCTGAAGTTGAAAGGTCGTGAGATGTTGTTGTAAAACATACATCTGGTGTTTCACGCTTCATACTTAATCAGCCATGTTATAAAAATAAATTAGTCAATACATATGCGACCAATACACATATAGAAATATTGTTGTTTCTAAAGTGTTTATTTTAATCATCACTACTGAGTATCAAAGAAAAAGGATTTATATAGCCATTATTTCACATTTGTGTGAATATATAACAATACTGGCGCAGTCCAAAGAGAACACACAACAGCTTTTTGCGACGCACCCACCTGGGACAAACCAACCCTATTTCGTATGCTTTGCATTACATTAAGTCATATATAACGTGTCATGTATCACCCCTACCTAGAGTTTACAGGAATATATCTATTGCTTGTTACTTTAAAAACCCATCTCCTGCCGTGTCACGTTTTCATGGCGGCATTTTTGTTACGATAAAACCCAACAATATGATTTGTTTATATTAGAAATTAATATCTTTTTACTATTATTTTGTATTTCTGTTTTATAGATGTACCACGAAGCGAGAGGTATCGGGTTCGAATCCGGGTCCGGAAAATATAATTTAATTTATAATTTATTCGGTTCTCTGGAAGGGCTTGACAGTGGCCGGGCGAGTGTCTTATTACTGTCGCTCCTGTGGGAGAGCCATGCTGAAGCATATGCTGACGCACTAATTGGCCGGCTCGTCCGTAGTGATACCACAGGCTCACAGTATACTCGTGGCCATTAAGAATGCCGCTTAAGCCGGCAACACAAGCAATGCACGGACTTTGGCGCGGTTGTCCATGGGCGGCGGTGTTCTTACCATACAAGAGGCTCACCTGCTCCGTCGTTCGCTATAGAATAATAAAGAAGATGTATTAGCAATGTTTATTCTAATAATAATGTAAGAGTCCATTGGGAGTATGTATAACTAAGAGATGGTAAATCTTTTGAGGCTACATATTCTCTTTTATCTCAGAAAAATGACCGGCGACGACGCTTTTAAGAAATTTAAACCTAAGCTTTAATGCTTCCTTATCGTATAGACTTACATGAGATTAAGCAGGGGGTAGTTGAAAGCTTCGAGTGTGGGGGGGTGTATTTATGTCACCTCAGGGACATAAGCGCTCGCCCCACCCAATTATACCGCAGTAAAAGTCATAAAAAGACACCCGAAGTTTTTACACGAAGCTAGTAGAGGACTCGGGCGAAATTAAGAGGGGCGCCGAATTGCGAGATGAGTATGAATGTTTTATAAGATCAGATGATGGTGGCCCGTTTATGATGTCTTACGGCGGATAATGCTCACCTCGCACGCGCTGTTCGCGCTGAAACATTAATGAGCCGTCTTTATTGCCACCACAAGCAACATGAAATAATTAATTACCTCCTTTCGGGCTAGTAGTTCCGCGGCCTCGCGTCCCGGACGCAATCACGATCCGCCAATATTTATGAAAGCTCCGAGCGTGCGGGAAATATTTTAATTCTTCGTCACAAAGTTGCAAAACAATTTGTGCCGGATTTAATATTGAATCCGACTCCCAGCAACGTTGCGTTCGACCGTTTTTCATATTCGTTTGTGGCCCGTGACGTTAAATAAAAAGTAATTACGTATTGTTCCAGATTAACTAATACTGTTTAAATATTAAGTTTTTCAATGCGCGATCGTAAATATTCGTTTTATTTAATGCAATTTATGTTCGCAAAAGCAGGTCGAAAACGAGCTGCGAGCTGGTTAACGTAGTGTTTTTCGTTTTGTGATCCCTCTCATATGAAACAATACATTCTCACGTTTAATTTCTTTCGGCTTTCAATTGATTCTTTTACGAGTGTGTTTATTGAGCTCACGCCGATGCAAAATACCAATTGCTTATTCAAGATTGCCATTTACTCGTCTGACCTAAATGGCCCTTTGCCCTGAAATTCTCATCAGTTTACAATAGATTTTTAAAACTATATACCTTTATGATAACGTAAACAATACAAGCTTGTACTTGGTTTTTCACTGAGATTTTTGAGGATATCCGAGGCCCTCCAAGTTAGCTTGCAGCTTCATCCAAAACTAGGATTAAAAAGTGGTTAAAAAAAATTATAAGAATTTTCTTATGGAGAATTAAAAGTATTTTATATGTATGTAAACTCACAGCTTAAAAACAAGTTATGTGTTATTAAATAGTGAACATTCAGCATGAATCGGTACTTGAACTAGGTTTCGCAGATTGTGTGAGGATATCGGAGGGCCTAAGAAGTGTCGCTTAAGCGTAAAAAGCCAGAAACACAACCAATGCGCGGCCGGTGGCGCGGTTGTTCATGGGCGGCGGCGTTCTCTTACCATATAGGAGATCCACCTGCTCTGTTGTCCGCTATATCAATAAAAAGGTAGTTGTATTGGGATAGGTTTTACATAGAATAAGTAAGTGTAAAACAAAGTGGCTAGTTTCCAGTTTATCCGAACGAGAATATAATTAATATCTAAAACTGAATAATGCCTTCCAAGTATCCGGATTAAATAAGATAAATGCAAACTGAACCCAATACGATGTATAATTCATATTGAAAACACCTATTTTAACACGCTTTAGTATCGTTGTTCTATTGTAAGAGTAATTTAATGTTAACATAGGGCCATTAAAAAGTATAATGAGCTTACTTGGCCGCTTAGTAAATAGGAGATAGTCTAATATATTTTCTTGATTTATTTCCATCTCAGCCTTGTTTGTAAAAGGGACGCGATAAATGGTCACGTGAAAGATGGCCTATAAATAATACATGTTTTTTTATGGTATAGCGCACAACGGAGCAGGTGGGTCTCTACTTAGGTACTTGAAACCGTACCTCTACTGTTTCGCTGAGTGAGTGAGGATATCGAAGTCCCTTAAAAATGCTGCTTAACTGGCGTAAAAAGTGTTGTTGTGTCTGTTGTAAATTGTGTCTGTTGCCGAACAGAACCAATGCGCGGACTGTGGTGCGGATGTCCATGGGTGGCGGTGTTCTCAACCTGCTCCGTTGTCAGTTATACTTTAATATTTTCTGTTTTTTCTTTACGGATTCGAATTATCAAATGACAGTAATGTTTGAGTGTTGCTGCAAGAGTGTCTGATGTCTCCTACGCATGATGAAAGCTTGCGAGGAGCTGAAACGTATAGTGTATAGCATACCCAGTGTGTACTATGTCGTGTAGTCACATCGTAAAGTTTGAAAGGAAGTGAGGTGTCACGGCAGTATTACCCTCATCGGGTCCAGTGCGTGCCCGGCTGTCCTTCGGTCGCAGCTAATATGATTATGACACAGCTACGTGCCGCTGCTCCGGGAATCCTCACACAAATATTCATTAATCTTTCACGGTCCGACGTCCTGCGATGGAGATTTAATCAGATTAAGGATCATCTTTTTGCGGAAAAGTCGTGGACCCTTTGTTGCTGCTCGCCCGCTGAATTTATGATAGATGCTGGCCTCTATGAATGTAAATTCCGTTGTGTGTGTATAGGTTGGGTAGCAATGCCTATCTGTTTTCACTCGTTGGCGCCAAGATGGCTGCATACACCGGCTTAAAGCAAGCGGCCCCGCCATGCCGTCTGGTAAAACGTGCACTCAACACGCTGATGCGTCCTCCACGTTAATCTTAAATTAAATAATACATAAAGATGCGATTGTCCAAAAATATGTACACTGTAAATGGCTGTCCCAAGTCCGTTTGATTCATAGATAGGGCGCGGAAAGTATAAAAAGTAGAATTAAGCGCGGCGAAACGCGCGTAAAATTATTTTACCATTGTATGCAAATCAACGCGGCCGTGATTATTTTATTTCCTAAGAGCTGCGGAATATAAATCTTGGATACAAAACGAAACAAGCAGCAGCGTTTCTTAGTTGATATGTTTGGAATAATAAATAAACAATCACAAATATCTCGGCTTTTTTAATGATATTTTTTTGAAAACACCCCCCTTTGTTTAAAAGTTTTTAAATGTAATTAATGTTAATGGAACATTAAAATATGTCGAAAGCGCTATTTCGTTTGGCAGACATTTAAACTAATGTAAAAGGCGTTGTCACAAAAACATCGCGTCGTCGGGAATGTGTCAACCACGCATAGTTAGACAACAGCCAAGGCATACCATAGCTTTGTGATCTCGTCTTTCTTCATCAATTGAATCATTCCATTGCCTACAAATACACAAGCCTATAACACACACAGTATATCTGATAATATGTTAAACTCTTACTCAAGTGATGAAAATGGGTATTTCATTTAAATATCTTTGTTGAATATATGTACTAGAAGGTAGTGCGTAGTAGAATATTTTCAAACATGAAATCAGCCAAGGCCAAATGTAAAGTAAGATCAAATCGAAAATGTTTAAAAGAACGGTCTTTGGGTATGTTTATATGCCTGTATAATGTCTACTTGTTTTTCTAAGCTCCCCAGCGCACGGCTGTGCTACTAAAATGGATTTTATTCTCTCGTAATCAAAATGTACCAATTTCGGCAGTGAATCTAAAATCAGCAATAATTCAAAATTAAATAATTGATAACATAAATTTTTCGCTTCAACTTTCTCACACAAAGCACTCAATTTGATTCAAATATTCATTATTTCGCTGAGCTAATTCGCTTTTTGTGTAACTATAATTGAATTTCTCTGTTAACATTGTGCATAGATTGGTCATTGTTACAACATTTATTGTGAAATCGACCTAACAAAAATAAAACAATGGATCCAATTATCTTAAATGTTAATTCTTGGCCAATATTATTTGATTAGAATAAATCTTAGCGAGTGACGCGGAAGTAATAGTGAATACGGATGGTATTTCAGGTGGAGGTCACGTAGGGTAATAAATCGCATCCCCTGATCGAGCAATTAAAAGACAAGCTTAAAACAATTATGCAACTGCACCCTCTGGCTGCT
This sequence comes from Delias oraia, assembly GCA_018230265.1. Taxonomy (NCBI): domain Eukaryota; kingdom Metazoa; phylum Arthropoda; class Insecta; order Lepidoptera; family Pieridae; genus Delias; species Delias oraia. The sequence goes on along the minus strand of DWCF01001516.1, from coordinate 18,188 downwards.
CGTGATGGCATAGACTATATTTGCAGATACGCCATCTTGAAAATATTCTTTCCTTAACAATTAACTCATGAACTCAAATTAAATAGCAATCAATTAAAATATTCTTAGTAGCAAATATATTATTTTTACCCTTGGTTGCATTCAAACAGGACTTCGAAAATAATTCTACTTGCAGAAATATTTCCAAAGCATTACCAGTATTAGGCTTTGTTACCTTAAACAAGCTTTCTTAAGCCTTATAGGCCGGCAACGAAACTGTCACCCAATTGGTGCTAGATGTCCATGATTGATTCCATCAAGTTTGCCTCTCTCCTTAAAAAAAACAATATTTGGTTGTATAAAGCAGTACCGTCGTAGTTTTGTTGCTTTTTCTTCATATTTTCTTATCCGTATTATGCCTGGAAATAAATCAATGGCCATCTGACTCTTGCATACTCTTTGATACAAATGTTACGTGTTGAAATAGAAATCAATTATGTATTTATAAGCTCTTATATCTTGGTAACATTATCGAATGGTATTAGAATTCAATTGTTATTCGACTATTAGTCACTGCACCACAAATTTTGAGATGGCATACGTGTAGGCTCCGGGCTGGATTTTAATAGAACATTCGCGGCTATTTGGACAGCTGCAAATTAAATAATATATGTCTATAGGCAATTTTAAATTAAATTGAATATATTATTTTTGCAACATTAATTGTACGCCACGAAGAGAGTGACAGGTTATTTGAGGTTTTATTTTGCGTTTAACTTATGTATGTAAATAAATCCGACTATAGAATGGGAATATGTTATAAATATGTTGTTATTTGCATTTTTGACGCATTTTTTAATTGTGATGTAATCTAGATAAACTCCTAATTTATGAATTTTTGAAATTATTTTCTTGTATAAAATAATAAAATTAGAATACTATCGTATCTGTATACTGTGTATACAGTAAGTATCAGTGTATGTCCAGACTAAGTGGCGCATAGGATCCCAATGGATTTGGCCGTAAGCGGCTCGAAGCCTGTTTGCTCAGCGCTCCATTAAAATGGGATCAGCCTGATGCAGATTACATGCACTCTGTAAGAAAACCATCCTGAATTAAAAATACGTCGCCATTTAACATACATACAATATCAATGTTATATACATTTTGTAATTTTTGATGGATTATTTTAATTTCATAATAAAATGACTCGTCTTAAAGTATGTTTAGCACTAGTGGATTCGGCAGACGTCACCCTGCCCGTTACGCCATGTTTGTTGTCCGCCTTATTTATATATATTAGGGCCAATATACACAATATCATTATAAATTAAGTTATTCTGTTTATGCTTATCTGTTACTCTGATGTACTAGGTGTATTATTTAAAAGTTTCATTAATCGGTTCATTAGTTTTGGCGTGAAAGAGTAACAAACATCTGTACTTACAAACGTTTATAGTACATATTAGGATACTTTAACTGTGCTTATTTATCCAATGCAGAGTCCAAGGAACGTCCAATTCGTTGCGAGCGAAAACAAAATTGACACATCATCGACAGTAAAGTGGCGTTGTATAACAATAAATTCCGATTCGACGTGACAAATTGTAAAATTGCTCTCTAAAAGAAAATATGAGTTATCACAATATCGGAGTCATTAGTCCGCACTTCACTTATTCCACACATTTAAATGGGAATTAATCTGGCTTTGTACCCGTTTAGCTGCTCGCTATTGACAATATGCGGTTTGATTCATTAGTGAGGCGAACGACCGAGGCATAAAGCCTCTGCATCCATCCATCCTGTCAATGCACCTCCGCTGACCTTCGCGCTAACGAGTCATCTTAGGATAATGATCACGCTCAAAGGACTATGAGAGTGACAAGGAAATAAAGCTACGTACATTTATCATATATACATTTTTTACAAAACATTTAACTGTACATGCCTATATGCCTATATATCTCTCTTTATCTGCAACACATTGTTCTTATACAAAGTGCGTTTGTAAAAATGACAATGAATTTTTGAGAATTAACCAACAGCTCTAAGGTTTATATTTTTGACAATTGACATACGGCAACAAGACGGGAGTCAAGTGCCTCGCGTCAGTTTTATCAGTTTCGTAATGAAAACCTATATAAAAATAACACGAATTCGCCCTCAATACGCCCGCTGCTTGAATAGATCAATGGCAATTTGTCTTTCTTAACAGGTACATTTTTAAAATGAGGAAATTGTTATTCATGCAAATCTAGCTTTACACGAGCTGAAATTGAATCCTAAACACGATTCTCATAAATAATCGAGGCGCTCGCTTCTGTTCTACATAAATACTATTCAAAAACAAAAACACGGAAGTCATATTTGATGGCGTCTGTATATTTTAAGTGTAAGGGTACAACACCACCATTAGAAACTCTGTAAGTATCGCGAGGCAGGATTTAAAAAGATAGATAATAGACGCACTCGCGGCCTTGCTATGCCGAGGGGTGTCCATGGGCGGAGAACCGCTTATCCTATATGATCCTTCTGCTCTTTTGCTATTTTTTCATAAAAAACTTCGTCTCTGGCGCATTTGAAAGAAAGTCATCATCATCATTATTTCAGCTGTAAGACGTCCACTGCTGGACATAGGCCTCCCCCTTTGAAAGAAAATATCCGTCACGAAATAGAAGTCATTCCTGAGTCCACCTTCCGAGCCGTGTAATATGTAATTTCAATTCTCGATTAAATTAGTGTCGCGTACGTGGGGGTCTACATTTAGACAATATTATTTCTAAGAAATAAATTCCCAAATTATGTAATTTATTAATGAATAAACATTTTTTCTATATATCTACGAGTTACTTTTAATCGATTCAAGTATAAACTGTCTTTTGAGACTGCCTGTAGGTCTACTTTTACAAATAACCTCACTTCCCAAACTCAAAAGTTGATGATGCGTTTAAGCAAAATACCGTTCAACCTCAATAACTTACGAATAATAAATAATTAGATTGCTATTCATGAAAACTCTAAACAGTGAAATATTATGAATGACTTCGGCATTCAAAATTTTCCACGATTTGTATTCTGTCTGGAGTATTCGCCTCGTCGGATCCCGTAGTTCCGATGCAGGTCATTTTAAATGCAAAGACGGCGCGTTGCATAATCACCAATGTGATTCGCTATTGCTATTCAAGTTTTATTAAATATTAACTGTTTCGGCCAACGTTCTTTTGCCATATACATTTTGAGGGTTAGATATATGCTGTCGTGGGTCTTTTATTCGCATTATCAAGGCCTACAGCCTTTTTCTAGAATTCTATCATATATCTCTCAAGTTTCATCGTTAAGGCAGCATTCGTAAGAAACATTATCGTTTGACCGTTTTTCCTTAGTGTTAAAAAGCCTTCCATTTTTTTAGATTAATATAGCCTATATTATGTTCAAAGAATTTTCACAGATCAGTTCATTAGGCCCATAGATTACCTACGTCACAAACACAAACTTTACGTCTTTATAATATTGGTATACGGGCTCATAGAATACTCAACGTTAAATGGTAGTTGTACTTTAAACGGTACTTCTACTGTTTCGCTGAATGAGTCCGGATATCAGAGGTCCTTGAGCGGTCTAAAAAACCGGCAACACAACCCGTGACACAATGTGAGCCCGTGGTATCAGTTCGGAGAAGCCGGCCACATTAGTGCGTCAGCATATACTTCAGCATGTCTCTCCCACGGGTGCGACAGTATTAATACACTCGGCCAGCCACTGTCAAGTCCTTCCAGTGACCGAATAAATTAAATTATAATTGTCCAGACTGGGATTCCAACACGATATCTCTCGCTTCATGGTACACTTTTAAAACCATTAAGCGACGAGGCTCTCTCTTACCATATAGGAGAACCACTGCGTTGTCCGCTATACTATATAAAAACCATATTTATTTAGTGAACCTCTACTGTTTCTCTTACGTACTGTTAATTGTATACAAATTATTTCGGTGTTTAAAAAATATAATTAACGTTTTTAAAGATGTACCTAAGATGTACGTCTTTAAATGTAAATAAATGTTGTATATTGATTTTTTTATTTAATGATAATGTAAATGTGATATCATATTGAATGATCCTTGTAATAGAATACAATTTTACAATATTTATTCATTAATTACGTCTATAACATTAACAGCGAAGAACCTAGATGAAATACTTGATTAAATAACAGCATCTGACGTCAGATATCATTAATTTAACGCTCCCAAGAAACGTGGAACATCAATTTTTTCACACAGTAGCCAACATCGATTCGATAATACAAAGACAGATCGGGCATTAATTAACTCGGCTTGATGAGTTCGCCGCGTCCCTCGGCCCAAGTCATTACGGCTGTATGTTGAGGCGAGATGTTTTTTTAATTCGTTATTATTCTCTGGCGTAAAGAAATGTTAATTCGAGGCGGCGTGAAATTAACCGCCGCTCGCTCTTTGTGGAGCGGCGCGGGCGGCTGCCGTAAACACACAACGGGTGACGAGTGCTCATACTGCACTCTCATTTGCACTTCGTGGCCGCTTTTTATTAGATTCCACGACGTTACCTGCGCTCTGATCGCTGCGTGCCTCGTCACGTTGTAATTTCTTATTGCAATGCCGAAACAATGATTGAGTGCTTGCTTGATGCAATTGTAGGATTAATTATAGACTAACCTAGCAGTTTGTTTTTCAGCTGTGTTTTTTTTTAGAATAGCGGACATTGGAGTAGGTGGGTGTCCAATATGGTAAGAGAACAACATGGCTCTCCCACGACTGTGACAGTATTAAGAAACTCACCCGGCCACTGTCAAGCCCTTCCAGAGACCGAATAAATTATAAATTAAATTTTAATTGTCCTGGCTCGGATTCGAACTCGATACTTCCCGCTTCATGGTACACTTTTTAAAACCATTAAGCTACGAGGCTATTTCTTTCATTAGTTTAATTTTATAGAGGGCAAAGGAACAAGTGGGTCACCTCTATGGTAAGAGATCCGCGCTTTGATCGCGTTACCGGCTTATAAAGACGCTTGAGAGGTATAATTTCAAGGTCCGGCGATATCACTTTGGAAACGACGCCTCAATCAGTGCGTCAGCATGGCTCTCTCTCGGAAAAGACACTCGTCTTAAGTGTGTTAATTTTATAAATTAATATTAAATTAATAAGATGGATTTTGCTTGTAGTGATTTGGAACAACAGTCAATAAAACACAATTGAGTTTCTCTGCAATAAAAGAAACTACATTCAATGTCTCCAGTTACAATATCGTTACCAAACCACAACTTTGACTATATTTTTTCACCACAGACTTCCATATCCACATCCATCTGCGTATGACAGATGGATGGAGGCAACACCGAAATTGAAGAAAAATATGATTTTCTTTACATTCATTTAAAATTTAATTATACATTTTTATTGAAACGGCATTGAACTCGGTACCCATGACTTCACGATAGCTTTAAAATGCTCAGACACGATACTCTACAAAGTTCGTTGTGGTTATATTTTTAATTTCAATATCGTATTTTGTATTCTATTATTTAAGTTTCATAACGGGGAAATGTGGACACAATTTTGCTCTCTGTACGAACAAGTTTTGCCTTCTTTTAAAGCCAAACTATTTTTTTATACTTCCTACAGATAAATCCAGATTATATAAATTGAGTACCATAATTTCACAAACTGTGTGGCGTATGTTTATAGCTTCAATTTTTTTGTTTCAGTGGTACCAAGTTGACAAGAACAAGCTGTCCCCCGAAGTGCATGAAAAGTTTGTTCAGCTGCATCCAGATAAGGAGACACAGGAATTCCTCTCGATCTCCGTGGACAAGTCGTCCTGGGTCTGGACTCAGCTGTGGTACATTATCGCCAAGTCGTTCCTGAGACACTTTTGGACCACGACAGATATCAATGGGTGAGTTTTTACAAGTATTCAATAACCATTATAGAAATCTATTATTTATTCTGTGGAATCAACTGTCTGTATTTTTGAACCATTACAATTTGGGTACCTTCAACAAAACGTACCCACGGCCCACCAAAGGCTAGGGATTTTTATAGATAACGGAGCAGATGGGTCTCCTATATGGTGAAGAACATGGCCGCCCAAGGATAACCGCGCCACAGTCCGTGCATTAGTTGTGTTGTCTGCTTTTTACACCACTTAAGCGGTATTTTTAAGGTCCTCCGATATCCTCTTTCCCTCAGCGAAAAACAGTAGAAGTACCGTTTTAAGAACAACTACCATTTCACGCTCAGATCTTCTATTATCTTTGGCAAGAGAACTGCTTATCCTAGACGAGTTTGTCCCCGATTTTCATTAAAAAAAGTCATTTTTGAATTCGAAAAAACAATCCGTCTATTTCATAAATAACTTAGCTAATGTAATTTATTAAGTAATGGTTCTTGTCAACTTTATTTTAAGTGAAAAATTCCTATAGTAAAAGCTTTATGAAGTTACCTTTAAGCTTTAATCTAATATATAAGTTATCTATTTAAGTATGAAAATTAATCTTTTTTGATAATATTTTTATATTTTATAGCATTCACTCAACAGAAGTTAAATTCAAATAATAATAAATATTATTCTAATACATGCTTTATATCTGAAATCATTAATAAAGCGTTAATTAAGCTAATCCGTGGGAGAGCCATGATGAAGCATATGCTGACGCGTACTATGTTTCTCAGAGTGCGGATATCGGAGGCCCTTAAAAATGCCGCTTAAGTGGCGTAAAAAGACGGCAACACAACTAATGCGTGGACTGTGGCGCGAATGTTCATGGGCAGCAGTGTTCTCTCACCATATATGAGATCTATCTGCTCCGTTGTCCGCTATACCATAAAAAATAATATTAAACAGATTAGATAGAAATCTACAGTCCTCAATCAAATTAATGTGACCGGCATTTGAATTTTAAACTAACGAACGATTTCTTTCACAAACGATGAATTGCCATTTGAATCACGACAATGGGGCATTATTAAGTTCGTCCAGATTCGTTCAATTACGCCAATTACATTAAGCCGGTAGAAAAATATATACATATCTATGTAGGTATATTCGTATAGTATTTCCTCGTCCATTGTGTCGAATCTGCACAAATTAACTAATCCCAGTCGACACTAGTGCTGGTAATCTCATATCGCGCCTCGTAGCTAGTTGCTCTTATAAGCCGAATGAAGCGAGACGTATAACGTTCGAGTCCCGGTTCGACCGAAGAATTTCGGCCATATAATACATATAGGAAAGGCTTGACAGAATGCGTAGCGGGCGTCAATCCGTATCCGGGCAAATGTCGTGACACTGTCTTATCCGTGTGAGAGCCATGCAGATGCGCTAATTGGGCCAGTTCGTTCAAGGGCTCACAGAACAGCGTGAAATAATACTTGCACAATGTTTCGCTAAGTGAGTGATATCAGAGGCCATTGAAACTATACAACTCAAACAGTAAACTATACAATCAAAGCGTAGAATATGGCGTGTTTGTGCATGGGCGGCGTGATCTTTTACCATAGTCTTCTATAGTAAGAGCTTCTTAGCATTAATATGTTGCCTGCTATACAATAAAATTATTAGTATGATTGATTTCGAATACTTTAGTTGTATCAGTCGGTTATATTTGTCCCTCGCCTATATGAATTGATGTTAATGCTTAAATTTTTTGTCCTCAGTTTTTTTTATTCTATAGGGCACAACGGAGCAGGTGGGTCTCCTATATGGTAAGAGAACAGCGACGCCCATGAACAACTGCGCAACGGTCCGCGCATTGGTTGTTCTGCCGGCTTTTACGCTTAAGCGGCACTTTTAAGGGCCTCCGATGTCCTTACTCTGCGAAACGTACTTTGAGTATTCTGTGAGCCCGTTGTATCACTTCGGACGAGCCGACCCAGTGAGTTCATAATGCTTCATTCGACGGAGATATCGGTCTATAACTTTACACATTTTGTATTGTTTATGGTTTATTTAATTCGTTTCATATAATATGTAGTACTTTGTACCTACATATCTAACAATTTTTTATACACTCGTTTATTTAAAACGTTAGCTTTCAAAATATTAGCATATTACCAGTGGAGTCGCAGATATCGATACTTAATTACAATTGTGCGCATCACTAGCTTCCGGAGTGGTCTGTGAACGTTGTAAAGATCGCGGTGCGGGTGTCTATGGCCGGCCACTAATAAATAATTTAAACAAATTGACGGATGAGATTTACTCATTGACTGTTTCCGTCTCTCAATTACGCGTGCTTTATTTATCACTTGGCGCTGATCGGCGTGGCTCGCCGCCCATCTCGATACATGTGCGACTGCAATCGAGTGAGGATCGCCGGCACCTCACCTACTCACCACAAATTCATGAACATAGAAAACTGACTCGAGGCATTTATAATACTTCAACTGTTTAAATAAATCTCGATTAATATGCGACTGCAATCGCATGAGAATCGCCGGCAAACTGTGGCGCGGTTGTGCTTGGGCTATGTGATCTCTTACCATATAAGAAGCTTTCCCCGCTATACAATAAAAAATTAATAGTATGATTAATTTATAATACTTTATTTGTATCAGACGGTTATTTTTCCTTCGCACAGTTTATACGAATTGACATTAGTGCTTAAATTTAATGTCCTCAGTTTTTTTTATTCTATAAGGCACAACGGAGCAGGTGGGTCTCCTATATGGTAAGAGAACGCCGCCGCTCATGGACAACCGCGCCACAGTCCGCGCATTGGCCGTGTTGCCGGATTATTACGACGCTTAAGCGGCATTATTAAGTGCCTCCGATTTCCTCACTCAGCGAAACACAGTACAACTACCGTTTCACGTTGAGTATCCGTGTATCCCGAGTATCCCGTGGTATCACTTCGGACGAGCCGGCACGTGCTTGAGCACGGCTCTCCCACGGGTGAATTTTAATCCTCAAAATTCATAACCATAAAGAACTTAAGACATGTGCAGTAGTAAAACTTGTTTAAATGTAGATTCTTCTTTTTACGACAAAGGAGGTAAGGAGATAAAGTAGGTAAGTTCGTCCTTGAGATAGCGTTGTCTATGCTAGCCGTGATTCTTATCAAACGAATGGAGATCTATAGAATTTTTTATCTGCTTATGCATAAGATTTTTAAATTTATATTTGGAGAGTTTGATTGTGTAAGTGATGAGTTGACATTATTTTATTCAGATAAGTTAGTTTTACGTGAATCTGTTATAGGACTCCTTTCTAGGAAAAAAATTGACTTTTTATTTTAAAGTAAAATACATTGTTTTGATTATATTCCAGTGCTAGTTGTACAAACAGTAAAGTAAATTAAAGAATCAGAATTTGTTGGTTATTAGTTAGATAGCGAATAGAATTTTTCATTTAACCCCTATTTCTATTAAAGCCTTTGGCTTACGGCCATTAAGTCTTAGATTGTGAAGAAATTCAATTGTAGATAACTGATTTGCAATTTGATCAAAATTCAGTGGGAATAAATTTGACAAAGTTCAATTGAAATAGAGGCAACGTTTACATGAAACAAAACTGATATTTTGATATTATTTTTCTGATTTTATTTGTAACATAGGTGAAGTTTTAAGCATAATGTACAATTAAGAAAAGTGATGTAATTCAGGGAAATGTGAAAATGTCAAAAATTTGTTTTTTGTTATTTAATTGATGGCAAACGAGCAGGAGGCTCACCTAAGGCAAGCAGTCTTCTGGCTATGGACACCCACAGCCCTTGCAGAGCCGCGGGTGCGTTGCCGGCCTTACACCTTATAAGCCTTATAAACTAAAAATAATATTCCTATCATTTTAATTGGAAAAAAATAATACATTATCTAAATTAGTACCCATTTGCTTTTGTCGACTTTTTATTTTTTTATATTCTATAGCCGACAACGGAGCAGGTGGGACTCCTATATAGTAAGAGAACTCCGCCGCCCATGAAGTCCGCGCATTAGTTATGTTGCCGACTTTTTACGCCGCTTAATCAGCACTTTTAAGGGCCTCCGATATCCTCACTCACTCTGCGAAACAATACAAGTACCGTTTCACGCTGAGTATATCGTGGTATCACTCAAGACGAGCCGTCGCAATTAGTGTGTCAGCATATACTGAAGCATGGCTCTCCCATAGGTGATTTTTTCTTCTACTAAAATGTATCGCCCCAGTTACATTGAATTTTCACCTCGTATGCTCTAAAAGTCAGCAATCACCAGTTAATATACAAATGACAGCAAACAATAAATCTCAATATAGAAATTCATTGAAAGTAAATTAATTTGAAGATTTACACCGGAAAAGTCAATATGGCCGATTCGTGGGCTCATTGAGTCATTTATAACTTAGGCGCTTTGATTAATATCCCGGATATTTTGCTTAAGGGGAGCTAATAACGTCACGAACGGCTTCCTGGACAACACACCAGTCGCTGGCCCTTCAATTACATACAAACTTTACACATATCTAAAACAAAAGCTATATAAATATGCAAAAACTTGAAGTGCATTAAAAAGTGGCAGAGCCATGCTAAAGCATATGCTGACGCACTAATTGGACCGTCTGAAGTGATACCACAAACTCATAGAATACTCAGCGTGAAACGGTACTCGTACTGTGTTTTGCAGAGTGAGTGAAGATATCGGAGGGGCTTAAAAATTTATTTATTTAAACTAAGATAGTTTAAAAAATATATATCATTATGAATTTATATTTAATAAAAGTTAAAATATAATATTATACATTGAACATTCAAAGAGAATTTATTGTTATTCCTACAATTTTAAAAATAATAATATATATATTATTATTATTACGTTATTACATATATTACATAATATTATTAATAACATGGTGCTGCACAACCGCTTTATACCTCTTTAAGTACCATCGCCATATTGAAATAGCAATATATGCAGATAGAGAAACTAGCCAGAACATGGTCAGTAAAATTATCATTCACAGCGCAATTAACCTTTGGCAGTAATTTCGTTGCGTCGCGCCTTAAATCACGGTCGTTACGTGTAATTATGCCTATCGGATATAACGAAATATCAAGCCCCGAATGCAATAAAATATTGTTTATGCAATAACAAGGGCTATCCTTAAATCTCGACAAATTAATTGCAGTGACCTTTTTTAATTGCACTGTTTCTTGCAAATTTATTTTTAATTGCATTCTGTCCGGCATTAAGAACGCGTCATCATGAAAGCAACTCGCATCACTTACAATGCGGTTATGTTGCGTTCTTTTTCGTATCATTCTGAATGTTAACATTTGGATTGTAATTAATTTACGGCTATAAAGGTCTGTCTTTCAATTCTGACATTAAGGTTTTTAAAATAAAATATTAAGATAAAAATGGCCCGATCATTTGTTTCTCGATTTTATTTTAAAAAATGTATGTTATTGCAAAACATTTAGTTTCAATGATCTTATTTAAGAATGAAGCTTATGGTTACAATTTTTCGCGCAGGGGTGCAAAAGTCGGTATTATAATTTTACCTGTGGGAGAACCATTTTGAGGCATATGCTGACGCATAAATTGGGTCCGGTCGTCCGAAGTGATACCATGGTCTCGCAGAATACTCAGCGTGAAACGGTGCTTGTACCTACTATATTTCGCTGAGTTAGTGAGTATATCGGAGGCCCTTTAAGTTATGCCGCTTATGCGCCGTAAAAAGCTGGCCATACAACTAACGCGCCCATGGACGACCGTCCATGGGCGGCGGTGTTCTCTTAATATATAGAAGACGCACCTGCTGCGTTGTCCGCTATACTATTAAATAATAATAATGTGATACATCAAGTTCTGTAAGAGGCAGCGGCTACCGGCTAAAGGATGCATTATACATACAAGAAACAATAGTAAAATGATAGGGCATTGTGTTAAGTGTTTGGTGGCTAAATGTGTCGTATTTATTGCGTGTACGCCGCTCGCTAGTTCGAGGCGGTCTCCACTTTTCAAGTCGGCGATCGTCCGATAGTGTACCATTAGCGCGAAGGCTCGCGCCGGCTTCCAATTGTCCGCTTAGATATCGCATACAAACGTCGATCTGCACGCGTCCTTCTTCTCACCCTCATCTGCATTCAATCCCATTGTTGCCTGTATTATTGGATGTGCGTAATCGTTAATTTATGAATCGCTATTTGATCCTATAGCTTAATGGCCGCGTCTCACGTGATCGCCAGATTAATGTTTAATTGGTTATCGTTGCTTGTCTTCAGCAAATACTTAATAACAATTTAAGTATATAATATTACTTAAATTATACTATATACATATATAAATAGATAATATAATACCTTCCATAAGCTAGTTTGTAATATCATTTTCTGTCCTCAGGACTTTAGTATCTTTTTTAAGGCATTTTGTGCCATAAGTCTGTGGAATCATGAATAGAAAAAAAGAGTATGATTATTATATTGCTTCTCGCGTTTTCTATTCTTTCTAGTATTTCACGCAGATAGTATTATATATGTAAGGAAAACCTTGGACTACTTATTAAATAAGACTGTTTTCTTTATCTTAATCTGCATAGACAAAGCCTAAACGTCAATACCTGACAAGATATCATTATAATGTTTTATTAGGAAATAATTACGAAATATATAATAACGATTATAAATTAATAAAAAACTGAAGTAAGGGCTTTAAATGTAGTGTTTTTGATTATACTGAGAAACCCAATTGAGCTTATATTTTCTTGAAAAAATTAAAAATAACATTATATATTTGACGAAGGTGGACGCATACTGAGCGAAAGTTAGCGTAACAGTAGTTACAGTCGGTGGTGTATATACCAATAGTTGGCTTAAAGTCCATACTGCTTTTGGTAAAGGGTTGCCGGTGTTTGGAACTAAGAAGTATCGGCTACTGATCGCCGCGCGCTGCCGTAATTATTTAGAGAAAAAAAGCGACAGCAGCGCAATAAGGACAGCAAAGCAGCGCCGAACGTCGCGCGTCGCGTCCGCGCATTAAAAAGCGCAAAGAATCGATATGATCGCACAAAGGCCGCTCCTGGATCCTACCTCAATGCTAATTTCCACTATCGCGGTCACCCTCATTCATTTTCAATCGCAGCCAGCCGTCGTTTGGCTCGATTTTTTTTTAAATCACATTAAAGAATCGAATATAGCGGGCGGTGGTTTTTTTTTTTGCTTACCCGGTGCGACGCGATTTATTTATCCGCGGGCTTTTTTAAAACGACATTCCGACTCGCTGTATACTAGTGTCCACTCGCAATTGGCATTTCAGCCTAAACAAAGTCACCGGTTTTAACGGTTGTTTTTAACGCTTGGACCTCTCTCGCCGGGAGCGGAGGATACAAATAAATTATTAATCGTTTGTCCTGTCTCTTATAAATTAAAATACGCTCTTTTTGTGTCGGACGCGGGCCGGGACATTTTTTGACCGCGCCAAGCTCACTGGTCTGTTCTCGAATTTATTAAAAAGGCCCAGCGCGAGCCGAGCAATTAATGCCGTGACAGAAATTAATACGGAACGCCGGGGAACTGGGACCGGTCCTCTCGCCTTCACATAATCCTCACTCGTTTTATTTGTTTAAAATTTAATAATAATTAATTACGCTTCCCAGCGAACTCGTGTTTTAATGAGTGTATAAATCTGTTGTCAAAGGTCACGCAGCGACAAGGCGAAGTAAATCAGGGGATTGTGTAATAATTAAGCCAAGCACGATAAATTCAATCGCGTGGGTTTATTCTAGAATTGCATGAAAATTAAGTAATTATGTGCGCGGTGAAAAATCGTAGCTTGCTCTTTGTAAGTCGTAACGGTCTGGAAAATTACCCGTATAAATCAGAGCAGGGCGCGGATGGGCCCGACCTCCATATTTTTAACTTTATTTTAATTTATTGCTCTATGTAATAGACTAATTTACAACAATGTATAGTAACTATTACATTGTACAACCCAAAGTATATTTTCCATATTTCAAAAGGGCAAATTTTGAAACGACATCGCTTAATTAGAAGGTCATATTTTCCAAAACAAATCCCAGCGACGTCTGAGTCATGCAATGTAAGCCATCGTACGGTATTAGTCTTAGTCTATCAAATTCAATAAATAATTCTTTAAATTTATTATCTATATTTTACTACAACATTGATCATAAGACTGTTTTTATGTTCTTTTATTAATGAAAATAAAATGTAGTCCGAAGTGATACCGCGACCTCATAGTGTTCTCCGTGTGAAATGATACTCATATATTTCGCTGAGTGAGTGAGGATATTGGAGGCCCTTGAAATTAAAGCGCATAAGCGGTGTAAAAAGACAGCAACACTATTAAAGCGCGGACTGTAGCGCGGTTGTCTACGGGCGGGTTGTTCTTAAACCATATAGGAGACCCATCTGCTCCGCTCTCCACTATATTTGAAAAAATTAAAAGTAAGGGGAACAGTGTCTAAATGTATAATAATGTAAATGAAATATACAACAGCACTGTTAAACTGTAATTACAGTTAAAAAGTTAAATCAATTAGTTTTAATACCTTCACTGTTCATTTATGGTGCCTTTTATCTGCTTTTATATGTTAAAAAGTATGTGCAATATAGAGCCAATGATACCTAAAGTAATAAGTAAATTTTAGTCGTAGTAGCGAAAGGTAGACGATTAATTAATCCTTCCCACCAAAGTACAAGCTTTCGTAAACTAATACCACAAACAGGTATTGTTAGGCAATAAATCATGTGACTACGTTGTGGCTGAGCACTGTGAGGTAGGGATCGTTAACATTAATATAATTCAGCACCGCACATTAACTTGCGGCCGAGAAGAACATCTTCACTCTAACCAAACTATGGAACAACCCAATTTGTCTGTTAGAACTTTTATTTAAAAAATCATAAACCCAAGTATAATCATTATATTTTAAGAGCCGAGCGACCTGGCTGTCGTAAGTCCGGAACACCGGGTTCGAAGCGCGGTCTGTTTAACTCTATTATACCTACCATGGATAAGACATTCTGACGCACTAATTGGACCAGCTCCACTGTATTACTGCGAACTTACAAAATATCAATCTGAAGCAATACCTACTTGTACTGTCTTTCACTGAATGAGTGAGGACATCGAAGGTCCGTGAATTATCCCGCTCCAGCGGCGTAAAAAGCCGGCAACACAACAAAAGCACACACGTATATAGATAATATTATTTATTATGCGATATATAAAAAATATATCGCATTATAAAAAACATACTATAGAAAGCATATACAGATTCTAAGATAAAACACCTTAAACGTACGAATTAAAAGTGTAATAATCATAGTGGAAATAATTCACCAATATACTCTGTTATATGTATGTACCTACATTCCAAAATCGCAATAAATACTAATGACTTTAATATAAAGCCATTCTCGAATTTGTGTTTCGGTGGGGATCTTGGATTTGAATTCTGAGAAAGCATAAATGTTTTGGTTGAGTAAAAAGGTGAATCTAACCACCTTCTTGTTTGTATCATGATATAGAAAGCATATCCCATCATATATTTCTAATAACTTTATTATACAAGATATCGAATATTATAGTGAATCTATCTTTACGCTGCAATTATATATTGTTTCTTCAGTAAATTCAATATTACGAGCAGAGCTCCGTGCACCAAGCAATAATAGGTATTGACTTGAACGCTGCGAATGACATGTTTTTTATAATACTTTTAATCAGTGTCTGTATTTAATATATAATGTAATTCATACATTACATAATTGAATTTAAAAGTATATAATAGTAGGCCATTGTAATATCCAGGTACAATTAATGAGGAGGATCTCCTGTATGGTAAGAGAACACCGCCGCCCATGGACACCGCGCCACATTCGCGCATTGGTTGTGTTGCCGGCTATTTACGACACTTAAGTGGTATTTTTAAGGCCCTCAGATATCCTCACTCACTCTGCGAGTACTTATTACGACGTAACTTTAACATTTAGTTATAGAGATTGCGACAATTTTTGTAGGTAATACACTATTTTGTTCCATATACAATAAGAGATTTTCCAACATATTGAAAATTAATATAACAAACGTTTACCAAAGATAATGTAGCTTAAGCAATTGTAAAAGCGATTTTTTAAATTCATCAATAAGTTTCATTAGTTTCAAACAAACATTGAAATCTTTTTTCTTTATAAAATGATTATATAAGACTTCTAGGCTTATTTCTTTATGTGTGTTCTTTGTAGGTGTGTGTTAAATGATTTAAATAAAATGATATACATATTGAACTTTACCTGAGAAAGATGACTATTATTTTCAATAATTACAAGACAAAATATTTGGTTGCAACTGCAACTTCCTATTAGAAGGTTCTAATAATCTGTAATATCAAATTTATTTAAGACGATTAAGAGAGTCTTCAATTGCTGGTTATTTAGAATATGCATTTTAATTTGGTTTAAGTTCCTTAAAAGTTCTCCGCTATTCAGCTTATCTAATGAAATATCTTTAATCACAATAAAATTTGAATTCTGCTCAACGGTCGCATTTAGAAGAACGCTAAAATTTTAACGGCGTCTCGAACATTTCTTAATTAGCCATTTTTTACAGTAGGTACGGCTAATTCGGCTAACAAAGGGTTCGTTCAAATAAAAATAAAGGTGCCTCGTGACGAATCGAGGTGTTTCGGCGAGCGTCTTTGTGTACGCTTCCACTAATCTAGCGATGGCCTCCGTTTTTAATTAACGATCGTGTTACATTGACTCACGTACTTGCGCTATAGTCACTAAACATTATGATCATAGGGCTGCTTCGGAGGTTGCACCATCTTCATTCCCTGCCTCTGGAGGGCGGCTATTAATGCTTTGACTCTCACCGTGTGGGTTCAAAATAGGTATTTTATGCCCCTTGGAGAAATTGGCGATTTTGTTTGACGTCAATCTTTATCGCTAAGACCGCTGTGAAAATATGTACAATAATGTTACCATAATAGAAGTAATAGTACTATTGTTACATTATTAATAACAATAACATTCTAAACCTAAGCTAACCTAAAAATAATGCAGTGAGCACATAAAAAAGTAAAAAAATCTAAATTTTAACAAAAAAATATAAAAATATGATAAACTTGGTGAGAATTCAAGTTATTGTAACAATAATATAACAAACCTAACCTAACGTAAAAATAATTTACTAAGCACTTAAATTGAAATGGTCTCACTTTAAGGTATACAAAATTCTCTAAAATCACCTATATATTGCCTAAAATTAAAAATATATAAACTAATATATAGAAACTTGTTGAAAATTCAAGGGGAGATACCTTTTATATGGTACCCTAAAGCATAGTTTAACCACCGTGGGTGTCGCTAGCTATATGGTTTTCTGCAGTTCCAATGTTCATCATCATCATTTTAGCCGTAGGACTTCCACTGCTGGACATAGGCGTCCCCTTCGGACTTCCATCCTTTCCTTTTAGAGGTGACCTTTATAAGATCGTCAATCCACCTTGTGGGTGGACGTTCTATGTAGATCCAGATGAGTTCCAATGTTACGCAACCATAATTTCTCCCCCCTTTTGACCGGTATTTATACATCATTATGAGTTGCAGTTGCCCAGATACGCGGATTTTCTTTTTCATTTGCTGCGTCATTTCCCTTAGCATGCCTACAATCTAGAACCTTTTCATTGATTAGAATCTTAAAATTTCAATAACGGATGCTCGTAGTCTAAACCAATCAGAACATGATAACATTTGGCTTGTCTGCCACAGAAGGCGGTAGGCCTGAAAAGGTAAATGTAAAAGTCTGCATTTTCGTATAAAGCAGTCACGTTTGTCCCTCGTGGGAGAGTCATGCATTTACTGACATACTAATTGGGCCGGCTCGTCTGAAGTGATACCACGGCGTCACAGAGTACTCAGCGTGAAACGGTTTTTGTACTGTGCTTCGCAGAGTGAGTGAGAATATCGTAGGATTTTAAAAATGCCGCTTAACTGGCGTAAAAATCAGGCAGTGTTCTCTTACCATATAGGAGTCCCGCCTGCTCCGTTGTCCGCTATAGAATATAAAAAATAAAGACAAATTGTTTTAGTAAATGTCGGTCTGTTTGTACTTCATTTAAACTAACGGAATTCACTTAATGTAACAGTGTTGGTTGTTACACAAATGTAATAAAGAAATAAAATTGTTTATCTAATGTAAATCTAACCAGTGGTCCGTGGTAGGTATG